>APFE031256974.1:84313-107739 GCA_000404065.3 Pinus taeda | reverse complement strand
TGGAAAATCAAGATACAGGCATTAGCCCTAAGGCTAAAGAAACTCCATCAGCAGAAACCAGTAACCCTGTAATGACCAGGTCAAAAAGATTTGTTAAGCTGAAACCTAGAAAGCAGGTGAAAGAGCAAGTGAGTAAAACATTAGTCGTTATTCTTGAGACTCCTCAATCGACAAAGGAAAAGATAGCTGAAGTTAAAGAAATGACACAAGAACAGTCAGCTAACAAACCAGTTCAAAGGAGATTGACTAGAAGTAAAATTGCAAAGGAGAAGGGTAAATCAGTGATCTCAGGAGAATTAGGCTTGAAGGGTAATTTAAATGATATTTTAAAAGCCATTGATATTGCAGAATCCCCTTTGGTGCAGGTAGATGTCATAGTATTTGATAAGGGAAGTCGAAGAAGATGAAATCTTCTAAGAAACTGGAATTTGAGGATGATGTTACAACATTTGTGTTCAAGCCCAGAAAGCCCTTAACCAGGCAATCTAAAAAGATGCAAGAGTCCAATATTGAGTTAGGGAAAATAGAAGAAGCTTATGTTGTTCAGGAAGAGTTGATAGACCTTTCATCACCAATACTTGAAGGTTACAAAAACAAAGTTTTTCCACTCAAACAGAAAAAAACCAGTTATGAAGAAATGGAAGAAAGGTTAAGAGCAGCTAATAATGAAATTTCTAGACTAAGGATGAGAGCAAGAAGGCATGCTGCTGAGAACACAGATTTCAAAAGGATAAAGGCTCTCTAGGAAGTTGAAAAAGTTTCCAAACTAGAAATATTCAGTAGTGAAACTCAGTACTTTACTTGGACTGTTCTTGCAATTAAAGAAGCCAGATTTGTAAGGATGATGAATGCTCAGTTGAGAGCTACTAACAAGAGATTGAAGAGACAGGTTGAAGACCTAGAAATACAGTTAAAAAAATATGAAGAAAGGCTACAACAATAATGAAATAGGGTGATGAAAAAGGGCAGTAAAGGATATATCTTAAAACAGTTTTGGAATTAGAAGGAAGGTCATCTGTGAAGAAGAACATCTTATAAGGTTAAGTTGTTTCGATTTTTGGTGATCATATTAGTCTTTATGAAATTTTGAAAATCCCCAAACTACAGATTTTTGAAAACTGTGTTGGAAAAAGAGCATACACAGCAGTTTCGTAGCGCGCTACGAAACTACTGAAGGTGAACTTTTAGCACTTTATAGATGTATTTCGAAGGTAAGGTCTGATAAATTTCAAGTTTTGATGTTGTTGGTAGACATATGTAGATCATAAATGAAGTTTCAAATGGCATTGATGTAGAAAGAATAGTTCAAAGAAGTATTTCACAAGTGATATAAAAGCTACGCTACGAAAACAGACTATTTTCGTAGCACAGTCATGTTTCATCCTCTTTTCCATTTGTTTGAGGTTCCCTTTTTTGCACAGGTGGAAAAATGAATTTTTAATGGATTACTAACACATGCCACATATATGAAACAATCATCAATGCCAACAAAACTGCTCAAAGATAAGCATAAAGGATTAAGGGCTTAAAAGGAGGAACTCTGTCTCCTTGTTTTTAAGACAGTTAGGTCATGAATCAGTAGGGTTTGCAACAATGTTGGAGACATCATAAAGCTCAAAGACATGGATTAGCAACTGATTAAAGAATGTATTTAAGTTATAGATAAGGTTGTTGAAGCATGTTTTAGGAGTTTCACTCCTATTTGTATTAGGACTCATAAAGACCATTAGTTGTCAATTTGTAATTAAGAAGTTTGTTTTATGAATAGATAGGTGTCAATGTTAGAAATTCGAGTTCTCCTAAGGATGGATCATAGAATCCAAGGTTGTAAAAACTCTATAAAGCATGAGAATTGAATTCCTTGGGGTTGGCATTTTTATTAGCAAAAGAAGCTGTTTTATTGTGGGGACTGTGTGTTTTTCAAACTTAATACAGAGATCAGTTATGCTACTTAAGATTCGCGAGAGGTTTATGTGTGTGATATTTCTATGGCCTTTTTCAATTACTTATTTGCAGTGGTATGAGCATGTGTTACTTAGAATTCATTGGAAAATGCTCTAACTTCCTTCACATGCTTGTAAACTGTGTTTATTCACTGTGTTAATGTTTCACTTATAAACCTAAACTCCAAGTGCCTTGACTTCCATGTTTTGTTGATTATGATGTTTTGTTGAAGACTATCTTGACTCCATAGCCCAATAGATATTTTCTAATCTTTGATTCAACCAGTTATACATTTTTGTCCATTTTATTCCTAGAGTTAGCCATCTAATAATTAATCAAAAATCTTAAACCTATTGAGAGAGCCCTCTTAGGTTGAGGAGGCTAAGCCTCAACCAAAATATTGGTTTGAAAGAGTTACTCGGAGTCTACTTGATCAGCAGCCTATCAGGGTTAGATTTTGTGATAACATTTTGGTGCGTCTGTCGGGAGCCTGAAGATTACTCATTCTTGAAATCAAGAAGCTGAACTTCTGAAGGTAGCAGGAGCTCAGGAAGCTGTTCGAGGCTGCATCTACCTTGACAACTCCACATATCAAATAAAAAATTGGAAGGTGACTCCACTACTAGAAGATCAGTAGCTTGATGAAGTTTCAAGATGAGTGACATTGCAAGAATGAATGTCAGGTATGCCCCTATGAATCAGTCGCATATCCCTAGTTTTCCAAATCCTATGCCAAAGGTTGAATGGTTAGATGATCTTCCAATATTCAAAGATGAAAGGAAAGACAATGCTGCTCTTCATTTGGTTAGGTTCCATATGCATTTAAAGAGTCTTAAGGTTTAGTTCTCTGAAGATTGTCTCATGAAGATGTTTACGACCACTTTAGAAGGAAAAGCATGGTCTTGGTATAAAGGCTTGGAAAATGGTTCATTATATTCTCTTGCTAATTTCCATGATGTATTCTATGAGATGTATAAAAAGTGCTATCCCTCCTTATTGCTGGTCAAAGATTGATGTAAACATTCTATGAGTTTTATTCAATATTTGGAGGATTGTTATGATGACGATGAATTCATGGATGAAGAAATTTTAGAGGCTCTTCATAACAATACATTTAAACACCAAGAAGAAAGGATAACATCTCATAAATGCAACATGAAAATCAACAAAAGTTTACTTATGAAAACCATGTTACATCCTCTGATATTAATGTAAAGATGCAGCAAACTTGGCAGTCTTTTGATCATAAAGAGTATGAAAATCATTGCAAACATCAGGAAGAAACACTGGAATATAGCTTTTATAACCCTCAAGCAGAGGAAAAGGTTGATTTTTTATGTCATACTTTGCAGCAACTTACATCAAAGAATGATGAAAATTACATTGTTTGTGGAAATCATTCAGAAAAGCAGTTGGATAGCATATCAAAGGAATCTTGTGTGGCTGAGAATTAGTTGTCTGAAGATATAGAATGTTATGATGATCATCAAACTAACCATGTCCTCTTTGACCGTATAACTGAATACATGGCAAAGCATTGCACACTAGTATTTCATTTTCATTTACATTATGAAGATCAGATACATTATAAGTTGATTTGATCATCTCACTATCATGGCTATTTTGAGGTTGAATGCAGTCAAGAGCCTCAAATATCAGAAAAGACAATTGATTGGCTTTATTGGAAATATCGTGTTTCCTAACCTAAAGTGGAAATTGCAACTGATAGGGTAGGTAGTAATGTGCAAATAAGCTCAGGGTAGGTTGACTGAGCATTTTTTAGTAGGTGCAGTTTGAGTCCCTCTTACAGAAATCATTAAAGCTTGGGGAGCAGATTGGGCAGAATTTCAAAGTTTTATTCTAAAGGACGGATAGCAGCACTAGAGCTACCGGTTCTTAGTGTACCACTGGGGCACACTATCCCTAGAGGAGCCACTGTTATCACTCAAAATTTCTCAAAACATCATTATGTCAACTCTATTTTTGGTCATGATTTCAAGGAGGTCTAAAAGTCATTTTAGTATTGATAAAAGGGTAAGTGATGGGGTTTGAAGTCTTAAAATGTCATCTTTCATTTCCAAATAAAGTTAAATCAGCCTTATTCCATGTCCTAGAAGTCTCACATGCTGTTTAGAACCCATATCTTTAACCATTTTGAATTTTTTTTGGAATTAACCCCGAAGCCATGTTTTCATAGAGCAGACAATGTAAAAGGTTTGTTTTGCGCTACGAAAATGCTGCTCTTTCTGTAGCACTCTTCACTAAGTGCATTACGAAAACGCAGATTTGTAGGCAGTCTTGTCAAAATGTCTATTCGTTCAAAAACCATTAATCCTTCATTATTAAATGTCAGCTAAGAGTCAGTTATTAAGCATGCAACCATCCAAATTCATCATTTCAAATTTAGGGGTCATCATGATAGGTAATTTCAAATTCAAAAGGGCTAGCTAGTTTCTTATTGCAGTTTTCATGCAAACCTTCAAACATATCGTTTTCGACCGATAAGCTTATGGTAATCCATTACCAAAGTTTTTCTCCTCTATAATTCAAGCAAGGCTGATTACCATTAACAAGCGAGGCTGATTTGTTACAGGAATTTAGAGGCAAAGATGAAAGAAGAAAGAAGAAACACAGGTTTGGTCATTGTTTAAGAAGAGAGCCCGAAAGCACCGAGGTTTTAGCCAGAGATAAATCAGTAATGGAAGCCTTCAAGAAAACAGGATGCTGGAAATTTTGTGAAAAATTGCAGGGAGGATACACTCAGGTGACAAAGGAGTTTGCCTACATTTCACTGGCTCAAACACGAAATTGGAATCCTACACTTGCCAATTACTCCTGAGATCATAGCTTTTGTGACAAAGATTCCTAAGGGACAAGATAGATGGTTCAAAAACTTCAAATTTAACATGGAACCATGAAAAGTGTTTCTAAAGCCAGAGTTTGCAAAAACAGACTTAACCAAGGCAATTCCAAGGAACTACATTAAAGACATATATGCCAACTTGCTCTTCAACATTCAGAGGTATTTTACCTATGAGGGAAGATACCATAAAGTATATTCATATCATTTTAAACTCCTGTTGCATTTTACTGGTATGATTTCTTTAGATTTTCCTTTCTTCCTGTATCGAAGTATAACTAAGATGGCATATAAAGTGCAAATGAAATCTCAAGGATATGAAAGTTCAATTTTTCGTCATGGTCTAATTAAACTGATAATTTTACATGCACTCAAAAGGATCAATAGAGAATGTTCTTCATTTTTGTTTTTATGTGGTTTTGGAGTGGAAAATCAAGATACAGGCATTAGCCCTAAGGCTAAAGAAATTCCATCAACAGAAATCAGTAAGCCTGTAATGACCAGGTCAAAAATATTTGTTAAGCTTAAACCTAGAAAGCAGGTGACAGAGCAAGTGAGTAAAACGTTAGTGGTTATTCTTGAGCCTCCTCAATCCACAAAGGAAAAGATCGCTGAAGTTAAAGAAATGACACAAGAATAGTCAGCTAACAACCCAATTCAAAGGAGATTGACTAGAAGTCAAATTGCAAAAGGAGAAGGGTAAATCAGTGATCTCGGGAGAAATTCTAGGCTTGAAGGGTAATTTAAATGATATTTTAAAAGCCATTGATATTGCAGAATCCCCTTTGGGTAGGCAGATGTCATAGAATTTGATGAAGGAAAGTTGAAGAAGATGAAATCTTCTAAGAAATAGGAATTTGAGGATGATGTTACAGCATTTGTGTTCAAGCCTAGAAAGCCCTTAACCAGGCAATCTAAAAAGATGCAAGAGTCCAATATTGAGTTAGGGAAAATAGAAGAAGCTTCCGTTGTTTAGGAAGATTTGATAGACCTTTCATCACCAATACCTGAAGGTGACAAAAACAAAGTTTTTTCCACTCAAACAAAAAAACCAGTTATGAAGAAATGGAAGGAAGGTTAAGAGCAGCTAATAATGAAATTGCTAGACTAAGGATGAGAGCAAGAAGGCATGCTGTTGATAAGACTGATTTCAAAAGGATAAAGGCTCTTTGGGAAGTTGAAAAAGTTTCCATACCAGAAATAGTCAGCAGTGAAACTCAGTACTTTACTTGGACTGTTCTTGCAATTAAAGAAGCCAGATTTGTAAGGATGGTGAATGCTCAGTTGAGAGCTACTAACAAGTGATTGAAGAGACAGGTTGAAGACCTAGAAATACAGTTAAAAGAATCTGAAGAAAGGCTACAACAATAATGAAATAGGGTGATGAAAAAGGGCAGTAAAGGATATACCTTAAAACAGTTTTGGAATTAAAAAGAAGGTCATCTATGAAGAAGAACATCTTATATGGTTAAGTTGTTTTGATTTTTGGTGATCATATTAGTCTTTATGAAATTTTAAAATCCCCAAACTGCAGATTTTTGAAAACTGTGTTGGAAAAAGAGCACACACAGCAGTTTCGTAGCGCGCTACGAAACCGCTGAAGGTGAACTTTTAACACTTTATAAATGTATTTCAAAGGTAAGGTCTGATAAATTTCAAGTTTTGATGTTGTTGGTAGACATATTTAGATCATAAATGAAGTTTCAAATGGCAGTGATGTAGAAAGAATAGTTCAAAGAAGTATTTCACAAGTGATATAAAAGCTACGCTACGCAAACAGACTATTTTCGTAGCACAGTGATGTTTCATCCTCTTTTCCATCTATTCGAGGTTCTCTTTTTTGCACAAGTGGAAAAATGAATTTTTAATGGATTACTAACACATGCCACATATATGAAACAATCATCAATGCCAACAAAACTGCTCAAAGATAAGCATAAAGGATTAAGGGCTTAAAAGGAGGAACTCTGTCTCCTTGTTTTTATGACAGTTAGGTCATAAATCAATAGGGTTTGCAACAATGTTGGAGACATCATAAAGCTCTAAGAAATGGATTAGAAATTGATTAAAGAATGTATTTAAGTTATAGATAAGGTTGTTGAAGCATGTTTTAGGAGTTTCACTCCTATTTGTATTAGGACTCTTAAAGACAGTTAGCTGTCAGTTTGTAATTAAGAAGTTTGTTTTATGAATAGGTAGGTGTCAATGTTAGAAATTCAAATTCTCCTAAGGATGGATCATAGAATCCAAGGTTGTAAAAACTCTATATAAAGCATGAGAATCGAATTCCGTGGGGTTGGCATTTTTATTAGCAAAAGAAGTTGTTTTATTGTGGGGACTGTGTGTTTTTCAAACTTAATACAGAGATCAGTTATACTACTTAAGATTCACAAGGGGTTTATGTGTGTGATATTTCTATGTCCTTTTTCAATTACTTATTTGCAGTGGTATGAGCATGTGTTACTTAGAATTTATTGGAAAATGTTCTAACTTCCTTCACATGCTTGTAAATTGTGTTTATTCATTGTGTTATTGTTTCACTTATAAACCTAAACTCCAAGTGCCTTGACTTCCATGTTTTGTTGATTATGATGTTTTGTTGAAGACTATCTTGACTCCATAGCTCAATAGATATTTGCTAATCTTTGATTCAACCAGTTATACAATTTTTTCCATTTTATTCCTAGAGTTAGCCATCTAATCATTAATCAAAAATCTTAAACCTATTGAGAGAGCCCTCACAGGTTGAGGAGGCTAAGCCTCGACCAAAAGATTGGTTTGAAAATGTTACTTAGAGTCTACTTGATCATCAACCTATGAGGGTCAGATTTTGTGATAACAGAATGGACAACACTTTTGTAAACTAAAAAGGCAATACAATTTGATGGTAAAACATCTAGTATACTTCATTCCAATTTCTATCAGCAGATTGTTTTACATGGGCAGTTTGAGAAATAACTAGTCCATGCTATAAGTAACATGGCATCTTCACAGCGATACACATTTGAGAATTATTTCTTCTATTTTGAATCTGATGAGTGCGGTTGCAATACGTTCTATGGAATTCTATTTTACAGGAGAGCATTTTTGGGACAGATTTATTGTGTTTGTTCTTTTAGAAATTGCTTTGTTTATGTGCTTTTGGAAGCATCTACAACAATATGTGTGAGATTTAATTGGAAAGTTTTTCACACATGGAAAATTTTAAAATGCATTGGTGTTTCTGAGTTGGTTAATGAGGATTAATTTTTCATAGTTGTTGGAATTTGGAGTCGATAATGGAATTGGGAGGTTCTAACCAATTTAGATGGACTCGTTACCACTGGTGATTCAACCTTGGATGAGGCACCATGAGAATTTAAACTAGCACTTTATTCATTTCTTACAAGTTTACATAAGAAATACCTGAAGATCAAATAAATTTTGTAATTAAGGAAATTCGGCAACTATAACATCTAATATTGAGGGAACGACATTGGGATGGTGCTCATCTTGGTCTTGCTCCTTTTTTGTACTTTGCTGCAAGACCTTCCTGTAATGAATTGTGGCATTTGGTACTTTTGGCCGCATCTGTATCGTTTGATATCAAATCGGGTTAAAAAAGTGATCTTGAGCAATTTATGTTTGAGTTGAAGTACTCTCTAGTGAAGGAAGGGGCCCCGACCTCCCTTTCTGCATTATCACCACTTTGTTCCACCAAAATCAGCGCGAGCCCATACACAATGCACGAAGTCAAGGGAGGAGCCAACAACATTAATATGTAATTAACATGTTAGACAACCCTCCAAGCATTGGTGTAGGTAAAAACCAATGTAATACTTTTGCCAACCAACGTGGAATATCAACATTTTGAGGAATATATATATATACGGCAATGAAATTAAGTTTTCAATTGAAAGAGTTGTGTTACAGATATTTATTGATCCATTCAATCAAATTGTTATGGAAACATCAATACTCATTAAGGTATATATACTGGATCATTGCCCTTTACAACAACACAAATACTTAAAAGAATGATGTGAAATTGTCATCTGTTTGTAGCAGTTGAAAAGGAGGAACTTGATTCAACACATAACACACAAGAATTTTTGGAGAGGTTCGGATAAGGAAGCCACCGCTTTAGCGACCAACCAGTGCTCGTCGTCTATCCCCGCAACCAACCAGGGAATGGCATGGGGATCCTCCTGATATTCAAAGACAGGCTGCTCTTTGGGGTAAGGTTATTTGTCGTTTTCTGCGTAGCCTTTATGCTGTGACGTGTCTCCTCATTGGGGGCCTGGGTTGCATGCATTCCTCCCCACCGACACGTCTCTATCCTTCGCCATATTGACCATCTCCTTCTTATACTGGGCATCCATATCGACTTCAGTTTCTTCCTCCTTTCTCCCTGCGCCTTGGTGCAGGGACTCTTTCACCTCCCTGTTTCTTCTCCAAGTCGCTTATCCCTCTGGCGTGCTTTTACGGCATCTTTTTATTATGTCTGTTTTTCCCTCCGGGACTCTTTCACCTCCATGTTTCTTCTCCAAGTCGCTCATCCCTCTGGCGTGCTTTTACGGCATCTTTTTATTATGTCTGTTTTTCCCTCCGCGTTCCTGGTTCGGTGCTCCTGCTGGCGGTGGACGATCTCATTCTTCCTCGGTGCGCTGGCTTTCTCTTTGGGATACAGGTCAGGACCCTGTTAACTATCATTCCCTTTTATCGTTTATCTTTTCTCAGATTGTTTTTCTCCTTCGTTATATATGGCATAATATTTTTGCTCCCTATGATCTTCTGAGGTGAAATGCTTGTCTGTTTTCTTTATATGGCTATTTGCATTGAGCTCCTCTCTCCCAGTATGGTTTGTTTTTAACGTCTAAACAAATGGTATATAATGCTTCTTACTGGCCATTATCTCTTGGTCATAAGATCTCTTTGTGGTTCGGCATTATTCTGGTCTTCTTTAGAATCCTAAACGTCTTGATTATTATCTTTATAGCTTTTCTTCTTGCATATTTTGTCGGAAGGTGCATATCATGAACGGGAATCCTAAACAGGATTAATCTTCCCCGGAAAGCTTTGGGGATTTTTCTTGTCATTTCTCCTCCATGTTATGTTTCTCACCTAGTCTTGGGGGTGCTAGAAAAAATATGTGGCTTTCTTTTATAAACAAGATAAAATCGCTTATCTATGTTTATAGCCCATGCTCTGACATACGCATTAGGATAGGTAATTGGTGGTGCATTTTTCATGTCTACTGTTGCTGTATAGATTGTCAACCCCAGACTTCGGAATAGTTTTTTCCCCAGGCTCTGGATCTTTTTCTCACCATCCCCCCTACTTTTTCCGTTGGAACATCCCTTCCTTTCCGGTAACTCCTCCTGGATTTCTTCCCCTTTTTTGAATTTTCTCTGGTGATCCCTCACAATTACACCTCTGGCCCTCTCTGCTCTATCGGGCTCAGATCTCTGTCACCTTTCATATGCCTATCTTCTCTTTTCACTGAAGTCAATATGACGGCGGCCTAATGTTTCTATAACTGACTTTTCACATAAGATGATCTGCCAAATTGGGTCTCGATTTCGGTACCCCTTGTCCTTTGGACCACCTTGTCCCAAGGTTTATAGTTTTTTTTTTGTGATTGGGCCTTTATTCCTACTATCCAATCGTATCTTTGTCTCTGACGGCTTACTAAAAAGGGCTCCCAATCGGTCTATTCCTTCCTTTTCTTCTGTCAGCCGGTATCTTCCATCCAGGCATTTTGTGTCTGACAGGATTTTCTGTGGGATTCGGCCCTTGTCCGGTCCATGATCTAGCCTCTTCCAGTTCTTACAGAGGCCTTCCTTATTAATTATGATGGAGGGTTCTGATTCTCCAACCACACAGGCTCTTATTAATGCCACCATCTAGGCCAAAAGGGCACATGGAACATCTTACAGTTGGCATGCCACGGTGGACGACATGCTTCCAAATCCGGCCCGTCACGAACCTGTCCTATCAAGACTCGGACCTGTCCCATCCTCAGCATGCGAGGGGACCTTCAAATATTGGAGTTTCTTATGATCCAAAAAAGCTCATTAAAAAGGCTATGCACCCTGTTAAAATCGTCCCTCCGCCAAAGGCTATTTCTGTAAACAGTGTCGTCCTTGTGGAACGTATTGATAGCTTGCATAAGCTAGCCTTGATTGGGAAGTGGCACTTCCCGCAAATGGAGGAGGGTGAGATGAGAAAATGGCTGGCGGACAAATGGCTTCCTCTCATTGGTTACATCCCGGTCATCTCGCGCCTAATGAAAGAATGGTTTTCTTTTCATTTTCTTAAGGCTTCCGATGTAGACATTATTCTAAATAGGCCCTGGGTTTATGGCAGAAGCTTCCTTTCCTTATCCAGATGGTACTTGGGTTTCGATCCTCTGAAGAACACTCCGTCAAACTGTATTATTTGGGTAAAACTCCCAAATTTACCTCTGGAATTATGGTCGTCTAAAACGCTCACAGAGATTGGGAACTCTATCGGGAAGTTTATTTACGTAGATCCATGGTGCAGGGGGGAGAGGGACAAGAGGATTGCGTGGATCTTAATTGAGAAACCTTATAAAGGCGGCTATCCGGATCATATCGAGATATCCTGGGATGGGATCAAAATTAGTCAAAGGCTCGATTTTTGGGGCATCCCTTTTCGGTGCTCTTAGTGTCACAAAACAGGGCATCTCATAAAAAAATGTTGTTTTCGTGCTAACCGCAGGTCAAAGAAGCATCTCTTTCCCAGGGGTGGAAAGTCCGTCTCGAAACCATCTTATGATGATGTGAGTTTTCTAGACAGTCAAGTAAAAAGTCATGAAACAACTCCTCCTCGATCCATGGACCACTCCTGTGATAAATCCACTCCTTCTAATGATCCGAACTTCGGTTTTCCTATTCCAGAGCCGAATGAGGAAAATGTCGTCCCTTCTCCCCCGGCTATGAGTCAAGGGGTCTTCGCGGTTGGCTCCCACACTATTCAGATTTCCTCTTCTTCTCCCTCTCTGGTCCAACATTCGGCCCATCGTCCTGAAGATCTCTTGAAAGGTAAGGAGCCCATGCCCTCACCTACTCCTTTCAACTCTCCATCGGACTCTCCTATAAATAACCCTGACAGCGATATCGATCTCTTCTTACAAAGAAATCCTCTCGAACTTGAGCCTCTAACTATTCACAAACCATCTTTTCCTTCTTATCCATCCATCAGCCCAAATTCTGCAAAGAATATCACTGTCAGAAAGAAACAAAAGGGGGGTAGCCGCCATTTCAGAGGCAGATCAATTGTCTTTGACTTTGGCATCACAAATTTATCTCTCGTCGAAGTTCCTATACTGGACTCTGCTGATTCACGGCCTCTTAGAACATGCATGGCTGGTGAATCCTCAAAATGATCTTTTTGATATCTATGAATATCAGGGGACTGGGTGCTCCCCCAAAATTTTTAGCGCTCAATTTTTTTTTTCATCGGCTCGGCCAAAAATTATCTTTGTCCAGGAAACCATGCACTCCAACAGGGCAACAATTAAGTTTTTTAGAATGATGTTTCCAACATGGTTTATGGTCGCCACAAAGGCGAGTGGTCTATCTGGTGGACTAGCAGTTTTGTGGGACCCTCTCTGGGTCAATGCAATAGCCTTTAAATGTTATGCTGGGATATTAATCTCAGCCTCAATCAGAGGTCATGTTCATATGCTAAACCTTCTAAATGTATATGCCCCATGTAGAAACAGGGTACCCTTTTGGGAAAGGCTATTTGCTTCAGAGATTCTTGATATAGAATCTTTGATTATGGCGGGGGATTTAAACGTGACGCTCAGCCCTGACGAGTGCTGGGGTAACTGCAGGCAAAAAGACAAATTGGTAGACAGGCTAAGAATGGAATTTCTAAGCAAGAACCTTGTGGATGTCATTCCGGACCGAATGTTCCCAACGTGGGACAATGGGAGGTTCGGTCAAGCTTATATTGCAAAAAGGATTGACCGTTTTATTATCAACACCAACATCATCGCTAAATGGGGCATGTCGTTCTCACATATTGCAAATGACTATACTTATGATCATAGGCCAATTCTTCTCGAATGGAGGGACTTGGTTTATAGGAAGGAGTATTCCTTTAAATTTAATAGGATCTACTTGAACGAATCTTCTTTCATTGAAGCTATGTCTAGGAAATGGGCGGATCTGCAAGCATCTGCCACGGCCTATCTTACTACTTTCCGGGAAAAGATTCAATGTCTGAGAACGACTACAAAGGACTGGCAGATCCGAAGATCAAAACAGGATAAAAGGGAGCTAATTAACATCCAAAAGGAGCTGGATAACTTCATCTCCTCTTCCTCCCATGAAAGTATGCCTTTCGAATCAAAGAACCATATCAGGGAGTTGGTCAAAAGGAAGCAATTTCTGCTGCTCAAAGAAGAGGCCTCCTGGAAGCTAAAAAACATAGCACTCTGGCTTAAGGAGGGGAATAGAAACACGAAGTTTTTTCATTCCTATGCAAATGCTAGAAGAAGGAAGAATTCTATCTGGAAGATCGAAGATGGCAGGGGAGGCCTTCTTTATTCTCAGAATGACATTGCTGATGAGGCAACAAGGTTTTTTCAAAATCAATATAAAAGGAACCAAAGCAACATTAATGATATGTTATGGGCGGCGGACTTGATGCCTGAAATGTTTGATGAGGATGCCTATGAAAATTTTATAAAACTGGTCACGGAGGATGAGCTCCTTGCTGCTATAAAGTCTTTTAAAAAGGACAAGAGTCCTGGGTCTCACGGCTGGCCTATTGAGTTCTTCCTGCATTTTTATGACATGTTTAAAATGGATTTGCTGAGAATGGTGGAAGCTTCCCGTATGTCGGGAAACATCCATAGCGCTTTATCCTCCACATTCATTGCTCTCATCCCCAAGAAACATAGATCTGATTCCTTCCAAGACTACAGACCTATTTCTTTATGCAGCACTCTTTTTAAGATTATATCAAAAATTATTGCTGAGAGGATAAAGCCTACTCTAAACATCTTCATCACTAGGGACCAGCACGCATTCTTAAAAGACAAGAATATTTGGGATGTCGTTTCTATGACATAAGAATGCCTATTTTCTATGCTGACAAACAACATTGAGGCGACTATTCTCAAGATTGACCTGAGAAAGGCTTACGATTGTGTTGACTGGGGTCTTCTTAGAATTCTGTTGGCAAAAGTTGGTTTTAGAACAAAAGGTAATGAATGGATAATGGTGTGCGTAGAAAACGTTCATTATTCTGTTATTATCAATGGAATTTCGTCTTCCTTTTTTAAAGCCGAGAGGGGAATCCATCAGGGCTGTCCTCTCTCCCCTCTGCTTTTTATTCTAGTTATGAACTCCCTCAGCTTACAGATCAACAAGGCAGTTTCAGATCGACGATGCAGGCTGGTCAAAATTTGTAAGGATATATTCCTATCCCACAACCTGTTTGTTGATGATATTCTTATTTTCGCTATGATATGCAAATCATCCTGGATATGTCTAAACAACATCCTACAGAAATTCCAGTCTACCTCGGGAATCCTTATTAATAAGGAAAAACCAAAGTTGTATCATAACGAATCAAATATGGAGCTTGTTCTATGGATTGCAGCAATGCTTGGCATTGGCCAAGATTCGATCAGGAACAACATCAAATATATGGGGTTCAATTTGAAGGCTAAAGGGAACAAAAAATAGGAATGGCTATGGCTTATAGATCGTTTCTACAACAGGATCTCTGGATGGGAATTGAGGCTTCTCTCTCTAGCAGGCAGATTCATTTTGGTATAGGCTGTTTTATCTCAGTTGGCGGTCTACTGGGCCCATCTCTATCTTCTTCCTGCCTCCATTATTAAAAAAATGTGCTCTCTAGCCGCAAATTTCTTATGGGGAGGGAAATCCTATCAGTCAAAAATCCATTTGGTTAAGATGGATGCCATTTCTAGATCGAGGAAAGCAGGTGGTTGGGGTCTTTTGTACATGAGAACTTTCGGGAATGCTCTTCTCTGCAAAACTCTTCATAGAGGCATCTTTGGTGAGGGCCCGTGGAGCAAGCTCATAAACAAAAAATACTTAAAAGGTAGAGGTATGGAGTATTGGTATAGAAGGGATTCTTTGGGGATAAAAAGGGGTTCTGCCATCTGGCTGAGCTTCAGGAAAATTCAACCCTTTTTCATGGAAAACTTACGATGGAGAATCTTCTCGGGCTCCGGCATCCTCATTGGTTTTGACACCATTATAAATGGTTTGGCTTCTCCTATCCCCTCCCCTCTAGTTTCCTTTCTTCATACCAAAGGCATTTTCACATGGGACAAATTGATAAAATCCTGGTCTCATTCCTCCCCTGTTTGGATCGATGGAACGGATCTCCCCTTACCTCCCTCCCTTCATCCTCTTTGGAGATCTACTGTTCAAGCACTATCAGGCCTAACGATCCATCGTACAAGCATAAAGGATGTTCTGGCATGGGCTCTCCTGCGCTCTCCTTTACCTATCCGTGTAAAGGATCTATATGCAACATTATCCAAGGGTTCTGCCACCTCCACTCAAGTGATTTTCCCTATGCCTTTATGCAAGGTCTCATGCCCGCTAAAAATGATCCTATTTTCGTGGTTAGTTTTCTGGAATAGGAATCTCACATGGGAAATGCTTCAAAGAAAAGGGTGGTAGTGTCCGGGTCGTTGTGCAATGTGTCAGGATGCTGCTGAAACAAATCTACATATGTTTTTTCAATGCCCATCTTCTCTTCTTATCTGGTATGATCTCTCCATTTCCTTTGGTTTTCCTCACCTCATTTTTTCCTCTGTACAGGAAGGTTTCACATGGTGGAGTGGACAGATTGCATCTTGGTGCTCTTTATTTGTTCTTGCATGATGGCTCTTATGGAAATGGAGGAATGAAACTATCTTTCAAAATTCTAGAATGCTTGTGTCAGCTCTTCTGCTCTATATCAAGGCCAATCACGACCTCTCGGGCTGAACAACTCCTCTCATATGTTATTGATCCCACGCTTATATGGATATTTTTGTTATAAACCATGTTTCTGTTCTATCTAAGATCTGGGTCTTGTTCAGATCGATCCTCCTGTATATGTTTTTTAACAATATGGACACTATATCGCGATCATCAGGCAAATATGGATCTCTGTTATATCTCTTTTCTATACTGGATCTAAGTATGTAACTAGCTCTTTATATTATCTTAATATAGAAAATCATGATTTTTCTTCTGAGAAAAAGAAATTATCATCTGTTTTGTAGTTCGAAGGCTTTTAATGTCATAGTGACCATCCGTCTCTAATTTTGGTGCCAAATAAAAGCGAAGGCTATCTCAAAAAATTTGCGAACGAACCACTAAAACACATTATCCTTGTATTTTTTTGCTCTGACCATTCAATTTGTACCCTCTGCTTAGGTATTTGGAAGGGTGGCAGATAAGACCTGAAACTATAATGTTCGATCCAATTTGAGAAGTGGGTAAGAAATTAATGTCTTCGATTTCATTTTTACCGAGGCAGAAGCATACAAAATGTAGCGAATTGAAGAAATCAATCACTAAGAAAATTGATTTTCGTAGGTGGTCCTAGGAAGTGACTTTAGGTTGCCTATTGCGGACAAACAAAGAAAATTTTTATGGGTTTATTCAGAAAGACTCAATTTGAATTTATCTCAAACAATTTCCAAAAATTGATAGTTTTTTCAAAGATTTTGTGGGTTCCTTCAAACACCATATTTTGTAAAAACGCCTGCAAATTACTCAATTATGCTAGAATTCGATTTGTATTTTGAAAATTTCCTCCTTGGAAGAGACTCAAGGAGATACAGTGATTAGAGATAATCCATAAGAATTTTGTAATGTTTTCCAAAAGTCCTTTTTCCAATTAGAGGAAGTCATGGGTGAGGGCCTAAGATCTTTTAAATTATTGACATTAATGTTATAAACAAGGACGTGTTTTTGAATTTTTCAGTCAAGCCATAAGGTACACTTGGTTCGTGTGATATTGGAGATGGTGTTCAAGCAACCTGTGGAACTATATGTGAAATTATGTATCACAACCATCAGATACCCTCTTTACTATTTTAAGCATATTTGGAGCAAGGGGTTTAGAAGCATTTCTATTTAACTCTTCAATAAATGGAAAGGCGGCATGGAGAGTCCAGTGAAGTTGGAGAAGAAAACTAAATTGCTCAAGTAAATCGACGGTCCATAGTTTACCTCATCCAAAATAAAACAATCCCACTAGCACTACATGATTAAAATATAAATGGTGGAGTTATGCCGGGGAGCAATTTTCCTCAAGTTGCTCATCAAAAAATCAATTAGTATTATGCAATCTAACATCACCTCTTCTCCATTTCAGAAACTGCTAAAGGTTGTCTCGTAAGCGGTTTTGGTTTTTATAAAACCATACAATGTTTTGCTGGTACCTATGTGACATAGATTGGGACCCACATGTTTATAATTTATTGTATATGAATCATCATGTCCAGTCGAAGTCAAATTAAATTAATAAAATAAATGTTTAAAGGAGCTTAGATAATATTATATATATTATCATAACATTTTACTGAAATTTTTAATCATTTCGAATCCTTTTATAAGTTAACAGTTCCGTAAATGTTTTGGATGATTTGATGGTTAATCAAAGGGGGAGGGGAAGAAAAGTCTCGGGAAAATATTTTGGGAGTTGTTTATAATGCGATTTTTTGGAGATTCTGGTGACGAAATCTGGTGGAAGAAATTGAGGTTAAATCTTGATTTGTTGCTGTTAAAATGGTTTTTTAACTGCATATTTGGATTCAGCACCCTGAAAAACCCCTGGGACGCTTTGATTGTGCTGAAAATAGCTATCAAACTTGCGATTCCAATAAATTGCTGCCGGATTTTGACCTGAAAAAGCCACCGGAAAGGCTTTCAAAAAGTCGCATTATAGACAGCTGCAATATTTTGTAAGGGCGGGGATTCCAACAACCATGGTGGACATTGTAAGCAAAAATTCTCTTTGAAATCATAGAAAACACAACAGTTTTGATTCTAGCTTTGGTGTAGTCACAATGATTGTTTTTCTCTTGTTATTTAACATTCATTTATGTTTTTTTTCTTCTTTTGGATAATGTAAGATGCAGTTGGTGCTTTAGTTTAATTTTTCATGAATTTACTTAATTGTACTCATTAATATTAATCTTGAAACCCTTAATGAAGCACTCCACATCCAATAACTCCATTCACATTTTCTTAGTCTTGCATTATTCTTTTTGTAGTAGTTTAAATTCAGATTCTTAAGTGCCTAATTTTAAATCTATTCTCTATTTTTCTTCAAACCACTCCTTTGATGCAAAGACACTACAATCCTCACAATTTATTTGGCCATTCCATTTTGAAAGCTAGGGTTTTAGAATTAGAACTTTTGGTTGCAAGCCCTCATGGCCTGTCAACCACTGATTTTAGCTATTTCTATTCAATTTGAAGATGTCTCGAGCACTAATTCCCCCACAACCAAGAACTGTATCCAAGAGTTACAACATCCAGAATTCCTATGAAAATAGGAAGTGTTGAAGAAGCTATAAATGTAGAATTTAACCGTGTTATGCTACTTGATTGTATTAGCGTTTGTTTTGCAAAAAATCAGAAAATAATGGCACAAATTTCAGATGAATCTATTATTTTTTATGACAGTTTTGTCACATTGCAAAATAAAAGTGTGATAGTAGTAGTAAAAGAATGAGGACTGAGAAAGTAAAGCTTCTAATCGACAAATAGAAATGCATGTTTATTTGTCAGGAGTTGCAACCACATCGGTCATGAAACTGCATAAAGTTATCAATGATGTGTTTGTAGAGTCTCTCAGTCAACATGAAGAAAAAAACTTGAGACTAGAAACAAGATTAAAGGACCCAGAAGGTGATCTAAATCTAGGTACTTTGTTGATGACTCCATTGGCAATACATACAAAACTTCTGGAGGTCTCTACTCTCGACACATCATATAGATTTGTTAAATCTATCAATTTCGTTAATGCAGTGAAAACATATATTATTAGCAATATATGTGAATGATTGCAAATCATTAAACATGTGTGGAAATCATCTTTCAATCTGGAGCATTTGGCACAAAGAACTGGGTCATTTTTCAAGTGCATTCAACATGATCTCAAAAGAGATAGGTATTTTGTGAACAATGACTTATTTTCTTTCAACCAGAGACTTGATTGACTTTATAATGTAGAGAAAAAATAACAAGGACTTCCAAATGCTAATCGAATGAAGCAACTCAAAGCTACATGGTCTCAAAGAATCAGAAGAATGGAGAACATTACTTTTTAATATGAAAACATAGAAAATCAAAGAGAAAATGCATATGTCAAGGTCGTATAGACTGTGTTGAACGGTCCATGTATCACATGTCAATTTGGATTAATTTGGAGAGAAACATTAACAATTGAATTGGATAAGCTAAAACAATAAAAGGAAATAGAATTCAATGATACAGATGATTTTAGTACACAATAGAATAGGGAATTACTAATTAGATTTCTTAATGTTAATAAACAGAACTTTGCTTTTGCTACGAAATTGCAAGGAGAAGCCAGGGAAATTTAGAAGGAGATATTTAGTCAACGTGTCAAACTAGAAATTATAGCTTCTTCTATGAAATATTGCATACAAGAGACATTAAAGAAGTTGCTTCAAGAGAGCGGAAACTCAAAAAATAGTTAACGATCAAGCAATTAGGAAATATGCTTTTACATGTTGTAAGATTTCTTAAAACTTGGAATATTTGTTTTCTTGTTTACTAGTGATTAAATGTTTATGTTTTTATATATGTTGTTATGAATTGAGTCAATCTTTGGATGCATTTTAGCAAATGATTTTTTCATACATTGGTTCACGAGAGTCCAATTTGTTTACTTTTGCGGCTAGGTATAAAGATTTTGTTAAACTCCTTAGAAATCGAGTGTTATTTTTTGTACCCAAAATTTCCGAGATCATTTACATATCAAATTTCTTTTGCACATTGATGTTTTTTTTTAGATAACATTGTCTCATAGTTACATTGTCATTTATTATATATATTTAATTTACTACGAAACAATTTTTGTTATTTTTCCAAAATGCAAGTGCAGAAAGTTAAAGAGACAAAAAATTAAAATGGTCATTGTGAATATGCTAGTGAATTGGGATATAAGAATAGAATAGCTATTATGAGTAGCTATATAGTATTATTGTTACTCCAATTGTGTACCTTATTGTTAAAAACTAATTGCATTGTGCAAATTTTAACATTGTTTACTAATTTTGTGAATAATTTGAAGATGGTTCCTATTTTGTTGATTGAAATGAAAATGAATATTCCATAACTGTTTTTGGTTGTCAGAAACCAATCTCCTCTTTGATGTTTATTTTAAGCATAACTATGGTAATTAAAATTTGAATTTGGACACAATTTTTTTTACTATAAGTATTTTCCTTATTGTTCAAGTCTTTTAAGGAACAAATAATGATTACTTTGTTCTAATGCTAGATCTATTTTCCATTTATCTATAATTTTGTTATACAAATTGGTACTTAATTGACTCATTCGTAGTATATTTTTCACATTCTTTTTACCACAAAAAGCTTCTTTGTCACACTAATTGAAACCTCAATTTATTTAATGACAAACACATATAACAATGTCCAATTTTAGTTTGAATGTTGCCATTTTGGGATCTAGAGGAAAGTCTCTATGTATATGTGTTTTATGTGTTATGCTCTCGCATTTTTTATTTTCTGTTGTTAGAATTCGTATGCAGGTAATTTCTGTACGGGGTTAAAACCTACATTTTGTATCAGAGTTGTTTTGGCTTCAAAGGAACACCTTTGTTGCTGAGGGGTTTCACTTGGGCCCGTGTTAGACCCTATTCAGTGGGAGATCTACGGGATCGATTCTAGTGGTGAAAGAAAATGGCGAGCAATGGAAAGATAGAGATCGATAAATTTAATGATCAAAGTTTTGAGTTATGGAAGCTCAAGATGGAGGATCTGTTGGTGGATAAACATCAATGGATTGCGGTAGATCCAGATACTAAACCAACGGGAGTGTCTGATGAAGAATGGAAGAAGTTGGATCAGAAGGCTAAGAGCACAATATGATTGTGTGTCTTAGATTCAATATTTCTAAATTTATTAGGGGAAGTTATGATGAAGGCTTTGTGGGACAAGTTAGGGACTTTTTACCAATCTAAGTCTCTAGTGAATAAATTGTTCCTATGAAAAAAGTTGTATAACCTGAGGATGAAAGATGGAGACTCGGTGATAGAACATCTGAACGCATTTAATATTGTGGTAAGTCAGTGATTATCTATTGATATTAAAATTTTAGATGAAGATAAGTGCATCAGTTTGTTGTATTCTCTACCAAATTTGTGGGATAGTCTAGTTATTGCACTAGGTAGCAATGCAACTGCCTTGCAATTTGATGAAATAGTCTCATCTTTGCTGACGGAGGATATGAGACAAAAAAATATGGAGAGTCAGAATGGTGATGCCTTGTTTTTACAAGGACGGTCCCAAAATAGAAATAAAAATAAGTCATCGAGTGGGAGATCTAAATCTCTAGGAAAACCTATAAAGGTGGTGTGCTGGAAATGTGGAAAGAAAGGGCACGACAAAAGGGACTGTAAATCTAAAGCCCCTGACAAAAGAAAGGGATATAATTATGCTCCTTCTATAGAAGTGAAAACCACCTCAGATGAAGGTGGGGATGTGTACTTGGCTTCTTCAAGTACACATGTATATCATGAGGCATGGTTGATTGACTCAGGTGCGTCCTTTCACTTCACTCCTATAGAGAGTGGTTGTGCAAGTATGAGAAATATGATGGTGGTGATGTCTTCTTGGGGGATGACATGAAGGCTAGAATCGTTGGTCGTGGAAAAGTAAAGTTGAAGTTGCAAGGTGGAAGGGTTAGAACACTTTCAGGTGTTCTGCATATTCCTGCATTGGGCAGAAATCTTATTTCCGTAAGCAAGTTGGATGATTCAGGTGTAAAAACAGTGTTCAAGAAGGATACCTGCAAGATGGTTCAGGGAGCACTAGTATTGATGCAAGGAGTTCAGATTGGAACTTTGTACAAGCTACAAGGTAGCACTATTGCTGATGTGTGCAATAGTTCTGTGGTTCCTGAAAGTGGAGTAGAAAATCTAGTGGTCTCTTGAGAGAATATCGTGATGTGGCATCAAAGGCTTGGACATATTGGAGAGAAGGGCCTTCGAATACTTCATGGTAAAGGTATGGTAGAAGGTATGAGTAATAGCTCTCTGGATTTTGATTTCTGTGAAAATTGTGTATATGGGAAGTAGAATCGGGTGAGTTTCCCCTCTGGTGGTAAGAGGGCGAAACCAATATTAGAGCTTGTGCACAGTGATGTGTTTGGACCTGTGAAGGTTCCATCACTAGGTAATTATGTGTACTATGTATCATTTATAGATTACTTCTCAAGGAATACATTGATATATTTCCTTAAGAAGAAATCTGAACTCTTTGACAAGTTTAAAGAATTTAAGGCTTTAGTGGAAAACCAGACAAAGAAGAAGATAAAGTTGCTGAGGACAGATATATGTGGAGAGTTTTGCAGTAAGGAATTTGAAGAATTTTGTAAGAAGTGTGGTATAGCATGGTAGAAGACTACTCCATATACACCCGAGCAAAATGGAGTTGCAGAAAGAATGAATAAGACGTTGATGGAAAGGGCAAGAAGCATGCTCAATGGTGCTGGGTTAGGATAGGAATTTTGGGCAGAGGTGATGGAGACAACATGTTACCTAGTCAACAGATCACCTTCATCAGCGTTGGAGGATAAGACTCCACAAGAGGTATGGATTGGTAAGAAAGCCTCTCTTTCACATCTGAGGGTATTTGGATGTGATGCATGTGTACATGTTCCAAAGGAGAAAAGAACCAAGTTGGATAGTAAATATGAAAAGTACATCTTTATTAGGTATAAGGATGGTTTAAAGGGTTATAAGCTTTGGAACCCAGTAACAAGGAAGGTTGTGTATAGCTGAGATGTGGTGTTCAGAGAGGTGAAAGATGTTATTAAACATGAAGTCCCATAAAAGGAAATTGAGAAGATAGAGTTTGAGCTTAAGGAGGAAGAATCAGACTCTACAGTAAAAGAGGAATCAGAAGATGAAGAGCCACAAACTCTGGGTGTGAGAAGATTAGTGCGAGAAAGAAGGCAGCCATAAAGGTATAGTCCATCTACTTTCTGTTCAAATTTTTCTTTATCTATTACTCATGATGATCCCAAAACTGTGAAGGAAGTAGTAGATTCAGAGGATGGAAAACTCTGGAAAGAGGCCATGGTTGATGAAATGGCATCTTTGCACAAAAATGAGGCTTATCTGGTGGAGTTGCCGGCTGGAAGGAAACCCATTGGCAGCAATTGGGTGTTCAAGAAGAAGACAAATGCAGAAGGGAAGGTGGAGAAATACAAAGCTCGGTTGGTAGCAAAAGGTTATTCCCAGGTGCCGGGAATTGATTTTGGTGATATTTTTTCTCATGTTGCCAAGGTAACTTCTATTAGATTACTTTTATATGTTGCTTTTGATTTTTGAGGTAGAACAGATGGAT
>APFE031256974.1:42379-84293 GCA_000404065.3 Pinus taeda | reverse complement strand
AAGTATGTCGAGACAATACTGTAGAGGTTTAATATGCAGGATAGTAAACCAGTGAAGGTTCCTATTCCTGTTGGTGTAAAGTTATCTGTTGAATAGTGTCCCAAGACACAAGAAGAGGAAGAGGACATGTCTTGTGTTCCATATGCAAGTGCAGTCAATGTCTTGATGTATGCGATGGTTTGTACTAGACCAGACATTGCACATGCAGTGGGAGTATTGAGCAGGGTTATGTGAAAACCAGGAAAGGAGCATTGGACAGTAGTGAAGCGAGTTTTCAATTATTTGTGTGGCACTAGTGATTATGGTTTGTGCTACCAAGGAAGACCAGAATTGGATAGAGTTTTGGATATCCGTGGCTTTGTTGATGTAGACTAGGCTGGAGATCTAGATCAGAGAAGATCTACAAGTGGGTATGTGTTTAACCTATTTGGAGGTGCAGTGAGTTGGATGAGTAAGAAACAATATGTAGTGGCATTATCAAATACAGAGGAAGAATACATGGCAGCCACTCATGCAAGCAAGGAAGCAGTTTGGTTGCAGAGATTGTGTTCAAGTATGGGGTTAGTACAGGGAGCTATAAGGATAGACTGTGACAGCCAAAGTGAAATTTTCTTGGCAAAGAACCCTGCTTATCATTCAAAGACAAAGCACATTGACGTTTAGTATCACTTTGTGAGGGATATGATAGAAGACAAAAAGGTGTTGTTGGTAAAGGTGGACACTTTGAAGAATATTGCAGATGCATTGACAAAATCTGTGATCTTTGAGAATTTCTCTTGGTGTGGAGAAACAATGGGCATTTCAGGGCTGGATAAATGGCTAAGCTCTCATGTGGCCCCCTGTGGAAAGAAAACAACAAGTGGGAGAATGTTGGATTGTGTTATATTCTTTCCACGACTAGCCTACGTAGTTTACAGGGGGGAGCACCCCCTTCGCTGTGTTGACTGTATAGCGGGGGAGTCATAGGGTGTTTGAGGGGGCGGTTAGCCCCCCTCTATGGGATCCAGGGCAACACCCCAGGGATTTTTTTTTTTTTTGCACTGTATATTAGGTTGGGCAGACCTACCTATGGTTTTGTGCATGGTTTTCGCACATGGTTTTGGACACGATGGTTTTCGGTCCATGGCATTGGATGCTTCGGCATGTATAAATATGTATTATAACATTGAAAGGAAAATAATGAAAAATCAAGCTAATAGTCCCCAATTTTGGGATCCAGGGAAAATATCTATGTATATGTGTTTTATGTGTTATGCTCTCACATTGTTTATTTTCTGTTGTGAGAATTTGTACGCAGGTAATTTATGTATGGGCTTAAAACCTACCATTATAGCTTTGGTAAATCATTGTAAATTTCTCTATTCTCTTATCTATAGAATATACAAAATGAACATTAACAAATTCATTTCATAGACAACATCAATTGACATCCAATGTCTGGAATCATTCCCTACTTTGCATAATGAAAGCTCTGCTTTCAACACCACCACACCCCCCCCGCTTTTGCAAAGGACCTGCAACCCATTAATCCTACCACAATTGACCACAAAAATAGCAATAACATAACAATATCAATGTAAAAGCATCACCACCTATGCAAAGGGCCTATGTTCTCTTGCACATCCTTTTTCATCTACACACTCACAAGGAAACATAATGATATTAATTCGGGATTTCTTCAGTGTACAACTAATATGCAAAGGACCTGACATCATTGCAGATCAAGTCACAAATTGACACCTGAGATATGAAATGACATTTAACTAATGTTAATTTTAATGGTATTCATTAATCAGTTATCATCATCAATTTTTCTAGTAATGATTTGCCTGATCTTTAATCAGAAAATACTAGTGTGAAATTAGTTACTTTAAATCATATATGTTTTACTTAAATTCCAATTCAAAATAGTCCAATTGATACGATTATGTTTGATGATTGATACGTTTCGCATGCTTTAGAAATTGATATCAAGATACTATTTTATTAATACTTTAGATTGTGTTCTATTTTGTTAACTAGAGATATCATGCCAATAAATACAAGTCTTTTTTCCATTTATTCACCAAACTAATGCATATTCAGGACATTCACTATGTAAACTTGTTTTGTTATTTGCCAATTCTGAATTAGGTAATTTCACATTCGTCAATTGTACTTGTATAGTCCAATATTAAACAAACCGAGTTCTTCAAATAAATAATAATAATTTCTTTTTGTAAAGGTTACAATGAGATCTTTGCATAATGAAGCTCTGGTAGTAAAAGGCATGAGTATCAAAATCAAATTGCAAAAGGTTACTTTTCTAAATGATTTAGACATTAGCAATTCTAAAACTAAACACTGTAACTATAGTTAACATTGTAGTTGATGCATGTTTATCGAACTTTGGAAATATGGCGTATGTAGAGCTCTTTAAATTATGCACATGAATTTGTTTTCCACACATGCTTCCTCCTAAAAGCCAGCTCCGCACAACCACCTCCGCACAACTTCCTCCGCATAGCTACTTCCATTGTTGCGAAATATGTTGATAAATAATAATTAAAAAAGAGATTCAACATAACACAAATGCATATGTGCAAGACTACAAAGAAAATCCATATTGTGCAAAAAAATATCAAGATTTCATTATACGAACCTATCAAAGTTTGAAAATGTGGCGCATGTAGAGCTCTTTATATTTATGCACATGCATTTTTTCTCTGCACATGCTTCACGCAGCGACTGCAACACAATCATTGCCTCTACTGCTTCATCGCTTCATTGTGTGGATCAATGCATCACAATGCTTCATTCGCTTTATGATTAATCCTTAGTCAAGCTTTCATTATACGTGATCAGGTGCTCAAAAATCAAAGTGTCAGAATCATGATAAGCTTAGCTTCAAATTGAAGAGTTCATCATTCTGAATCCAATGGTGTGAACAACACTAAAATCCGAGCTCATATGCAAAATTTAGAGCAAGTCAAGGTTCAGGTTTGACTTGGACACGTGGCAAGATTGGATGACATGGCAAAGGTCCTAGTGAATGGGGAAGCGCCAAGTGGCAGGTTGCCACTGGGACCTGCATATCGCATATCGGGGAAAAACAGAGGACATAGGTTAAAAATTCCCCCCCAATAGCACCAATTTTTGATTTGGATATTACATATCACAAATCGGAGGTGGACAAGTATTACGGAATCAGTCCCGGTGAAGACAGGTTGCGATGTGATTTATTGCATATTGCAATTGCAGAAAATTGTTGGTGATTGCGATTTCTGATAGACTACCCGAACACGATATTTTTATATGTTGCAGTTTATATCCCCGTCAGGTCCACCAATGCCGCAACGTATGGGTTTTGGTCCTTATTGATTGCGATTTCTAAACCCGTCGGGAAGTATGACTCTGGTGGCCGAAATGTAGCAAATTTGGTGGATTTTAGTCCGAATTTGATGGTTAGTGGCCGAAAAAGGGGACTTTGTTGAGAAAATTATGGGAGAACTAGGAGAGGTCATAACTTCTTCAATTCTTATCTAAATTAGGGGCAAAAAGAGTCAATTCTAGCCATTTTGGCTATTCTGAACTAAAAGAGACAGCTTTTAGAGGCATTTGAGCACTGTAAACATAGTTTGTTGTAATATTTGAGCATAATAGAGAGGACCAAGCATTAGAAGTTGGACCAAGGAGACCTAGCCCAGGAGAGTTGAACTATTCATCAAATCCATGTGTTGTGTGTTGTATTTTGATGTTCTTTGTTATTGTTTGGTTGTTGTTCAACATATGTTTTATGTTAAATTGTTTATAACATTTACATAATAAACTGTCATGGGAATCAGTTAATTAAGAAAAAAATTGAATCCTTAAGAACTTGATAAGCAAATGATAAGCGTCTTGGGTTTTATTCTGAATGGGGAATTAGCACAACATTACTAATCTATGTTGGATTTCAAGCCTCTGTGGAAGTTTTTTGTAGCTTTATGTTCCGGATTATCCACAGTTTTAAGTTCATTCTGCCGACGTTTCAAACCCCAAAGGGGGTCCATCATCAGGACAAATTCAGAAAGATAGAAATGAATGAAACGTCGACAGAATGAACTTAAAACTATGGATAATCCGGAACATTACTAATCTACTCAATTTCATATCAAGTTGGTCTCAGAGCACTAGTTTTTGCTTACTAGATTTGCTTTGTGAAAGAAGGATTTAATTGTTTGCAATTTTATGTCATGCTTACAAGGTTAAAACTCAAAAGAGGTGAAGGAAAATTGGTTGGAAGCCCTGAAGTTGGGTCAAGGGGAAGAAGAGAAAGGTTTCCAAAATCTCCAACACCAGTTCAGCCTCAAGTTGCAGTTGAGACTCCAGAGATCATGTGTCAACAAGGAGAACCTACAAACATGACAGAAGATGAGAAGACCTTAAAAAAGGATTTCTCTGATATGACAAAGATGGTGAAGGTCCTTTATGAGGAGAGGAATAACATTTTGCAAGGAGAAAGTTCCAAACCTCCTAAAGGAGATGATCTGTTAATGAAAAATGTATTATAGACTATGTGTGAATTTGCTTATGTTACTTAGTGCAACCGATCGAAAAGATTGTGAATAACATAAACACATAAACAATTTGAAAATACATTCAAACACATCTACCCAGCCAAATTTAATAAAGGAGTTCACCATACTTTCTGGCTACGTCTCCTAGTCCTTTCACTTCTAGTGCTGACCTCTTTATTTTGTCTTCAAAATGTTGTTACAGGTATGAGCTCGAAAACAGAGTCTCAAATAAGAAAATGGACATCACCACTGCGTTCAACTCGAAATTTTGAGTCAAACGAGTATAAACTTGACCATATTTGGTCACTGTGACCTCTAGACCCCCTAGAATGGTCCAAAACCACCTTTGTTCCTACAAAACCACCCTCTGTTTAGCAAAAACCACCCTCTGCCTGCATAAAACCACCTCGGACTGCACGCTGGTGGTAAGGTGGGTTCGACACCTGAACTGTTTATTAAAAACTGGGTTTGGCTTTGTTTCAAGCCCGAACTGTTGACTTGATGGTTAGAGGAGGTATGCGAAGTCGTAGCATATATATAATTTTGGAAGGGTCGAGGGTTCGAAACCCCCGCCCGACCATTCCGCTATTATATATTAGATATGTGATATGATATATGTTAACTCCGTTGATCTGTTGGTTTATACCATAGTTGTATGGTATAATATACCATATGTTTGTTGAGATTGCAGTGAATGTGGGATATATGCGATACATAAAATCACAGAACTGACAGTCGTGGGGTTGACCCCGACCGTCTGGCCTTTTTTCAGCAAAACCTTCGATACCCAATAAATACAAGTTCATCGCAAATCTAAACAAGCCCCAAAGTAGCCCGTCCGGTGCGGTCATCCAGTGAAAACATTGCCACTCCGGGAGGTTAGGGGTTCGATCCTCCCTGACCCAAAAATTTTGGGATTTCATGCCAACATTGGGCAAATCCGGGTTGCCACGTGTCAACACCAAATTGGCCCATATAAACCAATAAAAAATTGCCACGTCACCTCCTCTACTGACATCATCCAGGATCCGTGGCTCATTCTCAGGTTGCCATGTGTCCCTGCTGATGTAGGCATTGATTGTTGACCAGTGACCGTTG
This sequence comes from Pinus taeda, assembly GCA_000404065.3. NCBI lineage: Eukaryota > Viridiplantae > Streptophyta > Pinopsida > Pinales > Pinaceae > Pinus > Pinus taeda. The sequence goes on along the minus strand of APFE031256974.1, from coordinate 78,657 downwards.
ACCTGGTTGACTTTTGACCTTTGACTTTCGACTTTTTTGCCCTAGTTTTCCACAAACTTTAACTAGCTCTAACTTCTCCATCTAGAATCAGATTTACGTGCCATTCACACCATTGTAATCGTATCGACGAGCACTTCAACTTGATCCCATTTTAATATATATTTGAAGACTTTCATCTGGAGGCAAAACTAAATCCATTTTGGATCACTCCTCCCCACTGGAAGCTTTCGGACCACCAAAAGTTGGTTTTGGTTGTTGAACAAGTAAGTGAGGATAAATTTCCTTCACTTTTCCAATCTCTATCCATTGTGCTTTACTTGGATTTGTACCTTTGAGTCCAACTTGAAGATACTTAACATTTCCTTGTCGCGAAGTCCTTATCCTCCTGTCAAGAAATGTGTCCTCCTGTAGCTCATTGAGATACTTGGGCAAAATATCTTCAATGGAAGGTAGCTGACCTTGCTCTTCAAGATCTTCAATCAATGAAGGCTCATACAATCGCAAGTTTTCAACATTTACGACATAATAGATCTGCTTATAAGCTAGTAGATCTATGTGGAAAGCATTTTCACCAATTTTGTCAAGTATTCTGGAAGGACCATATCTAATTGGTTTCAACTTTTTACCTTCCCCTTACAGTGTTTCTTTGCTAATGTACAACCAAACTTGATCAGCAACTTGAAAACTATGCCTAACTCAATGCTTGTCATGTCATGCCTTATATGTTGCTTGGCTTCTTTCCAGCTATTCCTGTATTGCCTAATGAATTTCCTGGATTTGTTTAATGAACTTGGTCTCTTTGTCCACATCACTGTGTCCATCAACTGCTATGTCTTTACCAAATACATAATCCAAGGAAGACTTTGGTATAAAACCAAAACAAGTCTCAAAAGGATATCTCTGAGTAGAATAATGTTTTGCAAGGTTGTAAGCATGTTTCACATAACAAAATGCTCATCCCAAAGTTTGGGATGCTTGCTGCAATATCCTCGAAGCACTGTATCATTTTCCTATTGACCACTTCTGTTTGACCATCTATTTGTGGATGAAATGTCGTGCTCTTCTTTAACTTTGTGTCCCTTAACTCCCATAGACTTGACCAAAATTTCTCGACAAATCAAGAATCTCGATTGGATACAATAGAAGTGGGTAAACCAAAATGAACCCATACATTTTGAAATAACAACTTTGCATTTTGTTCAGCTGTGACATGTTTAATACATGGTTTCAAAATACACATCTTACTGAACCTATCCACAACTACATACAAATAATCATGACCCTTTCTAGACTTTGGCAATCCCCCAACAAAATCCATGGAAACCCTTTCCCAAGGACGAGAAGGAATTGGAAGTGGGGTATACAAGCCTAATTTTCTATTACTTGGCTTGCTTGTAACACACATAGTACATTCTTTAATATATCTAGAAACTGTCTCATTCATCCGTGGCCAATAACAGAATCTTTGTAATTGTGCAACTGTTTTACTTACACCAAAATGACCTGATATGAGAGAAGTATGTGCTTCTCGAATTATATTAACTCTTTCAGTTTGTGGAATGCATAACTTTCCCAAATGATATAAGAGTTTGTCCTTTATGAAATAATCCAATTCTTCTACCTGCTTGCCATGACTTAAAGTTACATATACATCCTTAAAATTTGTGTCTTGAGCATATTGTTCAATGTAAATTTCGTGAATTACTGAGTTATGCTTAAGTATTGTGGATGCATTTATAATTGGTCTTGATAACATGTTTTCAATCTTATTATGTATGCGCTTCTTATATCTTATAACAAGATGAAATTGATGTAGAAAATCCATCCACCGATAGTGTCTTGATTGTTGCAATTTAGTTTGTGAGTGTAAATATTGAAGTGGTTGATGGTCTGTGTGTATGATTGTTTCTTTACCCATTATGTAATGTTTCCACTTTTTAACACTTTGAACTAATGCATATAATTCCTTATCATATGTAGGATAGTTAACTGCTGTTGATGTGAATGTCTTAGAATGAAATCATATAGGCTTTCTATGTTGCATCAACACTTCCCCCATGGCATATTCACTTGCATCTATCTTGATCTCAAATGGATGCTGAAGATCTGGTAGTGCTAGTACTGGCGTTGTACTGATCCTTTTTTTCAATGTGTCGAAGCCTTTCTGTTGTTTCCTCCCCACTAAAACACCCGTTTCACACTTGTCAAAGCATGTAAAGGAGCCACAATCAAAGAAAAGTTAGCAATAAACTTTCTCCAATATTGTGCTGCCCCTAAGAAACTTCTAACTTCTGTAGCAGTATTGGGCTTACGCCAATTTACAATGACTTCAACCTTAGAGGGACTATCTTCAATTCACCACCCCCTACAATATAACCCAAATAATTCTAAGATGTTCCGCCAAATTCACATTTTGACAATTTTACATAGAGATTTTCTCTTTTCAAAACATCTAAAATCTGCTTTACATTCTTTACATGTTCATCCCATGTTCTACCGAAAAGAAGAATATTATCTAAATAGACTATTACAAAATTATCATTGAATGGTCTAAATACATCATTCATGACTCGCATGAATGTAGCTGGAACATTAGTTAAGCCAAAAGGCATAACCATCCATTCATAGAGTCCTTGCTTTGTTTTGAAAATAGTGTTCCATACATCCTGTTCTGCAACTCTAATATGATGGTAGTCGCTTCGCAAGTCCAATTTGGAGAAGTAAACTTCAACTTTTAATTGATCTATCAAATCATCAATACAAGGAAGAGGATAATGATTCTTTATTGTGATTTTATTTAATGCTCTAAAATCAATACACATTCTCCACGAACCATCTTTCTTTCGCACTAAAACAATAGGTGATTTGCACAGTGATGTTCTTGGTCGAATAAACCCTTGATCAAGCAACTCTTGTACTTGCTTCTTTATCTCTACATTCTCTAGAGATGATAACCTTTACATTCCAATGTTAGGTAACAGAGCATCTTGCTGCAAATAAATATTATGTTCTATCTCTCACTTGGGTGGAAGCCCTTTAGGCTCTTGAAACAAAATATCATAATTAGAAACAACTTTAACTAGATCTTCTTTTTGTTTAGGATTACAGCCTTGGAAAGAATCATATTTATCAATATCCTTTGCTTTTACAATCATAAGTAAAAATTGTTTACTTGAATTTACAATTCTTTTCATCTGTCCTAAATTTATGAGATAGAAATTATCTTTGAGTTTATGAGCCCTTACAATATATTCAATTCCATCCTTAATGAGTTGATACTTATTTTCAGTTTGATAGAAGATAGCATTTCTATCGTACAAGTAGGGACTTCCTAATACAATTCCACATATGTCCAATGGGACTATGTCTAACTCAACCTCATCTACAAACTTTGACCCAATAGCAAAATGAAGTTTACATTGTTTCTTAACTTGTAGCTTGGTTTTGTCACACACCCAACCTAATGGATATGGCTTTTTATGAGGTTTTGTTTCTAGATCCAACTTCTTTACATTTGCTTCAGAAATCAAATTAACTTATGACCCACTATCAAATAAAGTATCAATTTTAGTATGCTTAGAAATGACTCTAATGAGAAATATCTCATTTCTTTTCCTCTCATCATTATCATTATCAGCAGAATGCGAAGAAGTACTTGTAGATGCTTTAGAATCTTTACCTTTTATACTTGTAGTTGTAACCATTGTCTCGTCACCTGAATATGATCCCAAGTCTTTTTGAATAGCAACAACATTCTTTCACTCTTTACTCCATAACTTCTTAGGCTTCAATTCCAGATGTAATGACCACTAGTGTGCTTCATCGTGACCTTCCTTCTTATAATGAGTGCATGAAGGTTTATCTTTCTTCACAGTGCTTGTTTTCTTCTCCTTCCATTTAAGTTTCTTCTTGCCTTTATTCTTGCTTTCAATAGGTTTGGATGATTTCCCATCATCTTGGGTTACATTTTTACCTCTAGCTTCTAGATGAGTTTCTTGAACTGATACATCATCTAAGCTAGTTGGATTAAACATAAGTATGGTATGCCTCAAATAACTATGAAGACCACCTATGTATTTCAACAATGTATCTGGTAATTCCAATGATATGTCTAATGTTAAAGCTCTTTTACGCAATTCCTGAGTACAAATTTGAACACTTTGAACTTTTAATTGACATAGTGTTTGCCAACTCATCATTGCTTGTTGCATATAAGCCAAAGGATAAAATTGCTTTTAATGGCAAAAACAAATTCATTCCAAGTTGAAATGATTTTACCATGCTTTTGGAGATATGCTTGTGTCTTGTCTTCCCACCATACAAGTGCGGTTCCTCCAAGTCGAAGGTTAGAAAGCTGGATCTTCTTCCTTTCTGAAACAACTTTCTACACCCTACAATACACTTCAATTTGTCTGATCCAATTATCAAGCTTTTCGGCGTTAAGTTCTCCATCATAAATTGGCAAATCAAATTTTACATCTAATTTGATCAAAGAGGATTTCTTCTTTTTCTTCTTAGAAGGAATAGATTTATGAGAAGAAGGGGATGATGACGATGATGGTGACGATGGAGGAGATGGTGGAGGAAGCATTCCTCCCTGTCCCTTATCTTCTTGATCTTTAGGTGATGAAGTGTCTTCATCTTTGTTCTTCTTAAACTCACGATACATCTCTTCCACCATTGCACGTATCATCATGAAACTATCCAAGAATTGAGATTCTGATCCAAGTGGAGTTTCTTCTGCCATCCTTCTTTGTGAAAAGACCCTTCCAATCTATAGATTCGCCTCAACAAGTTCACCTTCACCTCGTTAAAGCCTCAACCTAGTAAGCATTCAAATCTTCACACAAACTTGTCAAACCTTAAAAACCTTGCTGCTCTAATACCACTTGATCCATTAATGAAAAAGGTATTATAGACTATGTGTGAATTCACTTATGTTACTTAGTGCAACGAATCGAAAAGATTGTGAATAACATAAACACATAAAAAATTTGAAAACACATCAACACAGCCAAATTTAATAAAGGAGTTCACTAGAATTTTTGGCTACGTCTCCTGGTCCTTTCACTTCCAGTTTTGACCTCTTTATTTTGTCTTCAAAATGTTGTTACAGGTATGAGCTCAAAAATAAAGTCTCAAATAAGAAAATGGACATCACCACTGTGTTCAGCTCGAAATTTTGAGTCAAACAAGTATAAACTCGACCATAGTTGGCCACTGTGACCTCCAGACCCCTTGAACGGTCCAAAACCACCTCTGTTCATGCAAAACCACCCTCTGTTTGGAAAAAACCACCCTCTGCCTACATAAAACCACCTCAGACTACGCATTGGTGGTAAGGTGGGTTCGACACCTACACTATTTATTAAAAACTGGGTTCAACTTTATTTCAAGCCCGAATTGCTAACTTGATGGTTAGCAGAGGTATTCGAAGTTGTAGCATATATATAATTTTGGAAGGGTCGAGGGTTCAAAACCCCCGCCCGACGATTCCGTCGTTATATATTGGATATGTGATATGATATATGTTAACTATGTTGATCTGTTGGTTTATACCATAGTTGTATGGTATAATATGCCATATGTTTGTTGAGATTGCGGTGAATGTGGGCTATATACGATACATAAAATCAAAGGATTGGCAATCGTGGGGTTGACCCTGACCGTCCGACCTTTTTCTAGTGGAACCTTTGATACCCAATAAATACAAGTTCATCGCAAATCTAAACAAGCCCCAAAGTAACCCATCCAGTGTGGTCCTCCAGCGAAAATGTTGCCACTCTGGGAGGTTAGGGGTTCGATCCCCCTGACCCCAAAATTTTGGGATTTCATGCCAACATTGGGAATGAATATATGGGCTGCCACATGTCAACACTAGATTGGCCCATATAAACCAAAAAAAAAACTGCCACGTAACCTCCTCTACTGAAATCATCCAGGACCCATGGCTCATTCCCAGGTTGCCACGTGTCCCTGCTGATGTAGGCATTGACTATTGACCGTTGGCTGTTGACCTAGTTGACTGTTGACCTTTGACTTTTGACCTTTTTGCCATAGTTTTCCACAAAATTTGACTGGCTCTAACTTCTCCATATGGACTCGGATTTACGCGTTGTTCACACCCTTGGAATCGTATCAATGAGCACTTCAACTTTATCCCATTTTCATCTGTATTTGAAGACTTTGATCTAGAGGCAAAACTGAATCCATTTTGGATCAAGACAAGGCTCTTCAGAAGGAGGTAATGGAAAAGGAGGTAATGGGAATGGAGACAAAGCTCCACCCTCTCCACCATCTTCTTCATCTTCGTCTTCACAAGTATTTTCACACTTTTCCACTAATACAACCCTTACTCATACTCATCATTATTCTTCAAAAGGAACTGATTAATAACCTTTTCTAAAACTTGATGTTAAATTCGAGTTGCCCATGTATAATGGTGAAGTCAATGCAGATAAGCTGGATAATTGGATTCATTAGTTGGAGGTATATTGTAGAATTGAAAACCTTCAAGAGAATGATATCAAAATTCAGTTGGCTTTATTGAGAATGGAGGGTGCAACACTCATTTGGTGGGAAGTAAGGACTCAAGACGAGATCAAAAAAGATGGTAGGATCTCTACTACTTAGTTTGATTTCATTGCTGCAATAAAAAGACAATTCTACCCTTTAGCTCATATGCAAAAAGATGTCATGAACTGGAAAAAATTTAGACATTTAAAAGGTCAAAATGTGCAAGAGTATACTCAGGAGTTTAGGAGAAGAGCTCTTATGCTAGGAGTAGACTTGCAGTAATAAGATACTTTATTGAAATACATAGGAGCTTTGCAGAGCTATCTTCGACACACCATTCTAATGTTTAATCCCATGAATATTGATGAGGTTTGTTTTCAAGTTACACACCTCGAAGAAAGAGGGAAAAATATACAAGAATAAGGTAAGAAGAAGCCATTCCAGAGTGGTGAAAAAGGAAAGAATTCTAAAGGAAAGCAGAAGAAAAATGCTTCTGTTAAGAAAGAAGGGGGGAAACCCATGTGCAAGAATTGTTCCAAAGAGGGCCATGATGAAGCGCATTGCTGGAAGCTTCATCCTAAATTAAGACTGAAGAAATTTAACAATAAAGGGAAACATAAGACAAACATTGTTGTACAACAAGACTTGGGGTTCCAACTCAGGTGATGAAACAAAGATTGCAGCCACATTCACTAAAGGAAAATCCATGGCTAGAAAAAGCAAAGAGGAAGTCATGGCCAACACCAACGCAACAAATAACTCCAACAACACATCAAATGAAGAAAATAGAATCGAGTTGTTCCATGTCAGAGTTATTTCCAAGCACACTAAGATTGATACGCAGTTTGACAGTGGATCCTAGGAAAATTTAATTTCTACAGACTTGGTCAAGAAGTTGAATTTGGAAACCGTGCCTCATCATAAACCGTGTCAATTGGGTTGGATAACCAAGGATGCAAATCTTCAGGTCACAAGGAAATGCAGTTTCAGGTTTGCTATTACTACCAATTTCATTGATGAAGTCAAATTAGATGTAGTGTCGCTGGATATTTCTCGAATTGTGTTGGGAAGTCTGTATCTGTATGACAGGAAAGCCATTTTCCATAGATTTGAGAACAAATGTCATTTGTTCAAAGATGGAGTAGAGTATATTGTTAGAGCCCATCATAGAAATATTAATCTGTCTTTAGCAAGCACAGGGAAAATGAAGCGATTGGTCAATTCCAACAAGAATCTCGTGCTCCTTATGATCAAGTAGAAGAATGACACGGAGCATGAATCCTTTGTAGGTTGTGGCATGAAGATGAAATCTGAATTCTTCAATGTGGTTAATCAATATGGAGATATGTTTCAAGAAAAAAGGGATTACCACCAAAAAGGGGAATTCAACACGAAATTCAGCTACAACAAGACTGTCCACTCCCAAATATCGGTATGTATCAAATGCCAATTCTAGAAAGTTTAGAAATTAAGAAACAAGTCCAGGAATTGTTAGATAAAGGTGTAATTCGCCCCTCTACTTCACCATGTGGTTCACCAATTGTTTTGGTACCAAGGAAAGATGGAACTTGGTGCATGTGTGTAGATTATCAAACTTTGAATAAAATTACCATAAAGAATTGGTGCCTATTGCCCATAATAGATGATTTTCTAGATCAGTTGAAGAATGCAAAATATTTCACTAAATTAGACTTGAGAAGTGGATATCATCAAGTTAGAATAGTTGAGTAAGATATTTGGAAGAATTCTTTTAAAACCAAACAGGGATTGTTTGAGTGGTTGGTTATGCCTTTATATCTTTGCAATGCTCTAGCTACATTCATGAGAGTTATGAATGATGTTTTTAAGATCATTTCTTGATGAGTTTGTAATTGTATATTTAGATGATATTTTGATATTTAGAAAATCACGAGAAAAGCATGTCAGGCATGTGAGGAAAGTGTTGGATGTCTTGAAAAATGAACAGTTATTTCTGAAGATGTCTAAATGTGAATTCGGGAAAACTTTTTAAGTGTATTTGGGCCACATAGTTGGATGAGGTGAGTTGAAGATTGATCCCTCTAAATTTTCGGTCATTGTGAATTGGCCAATACCCAAATCAATCACAGAAGTAACGAGTTTTCTAGGAGCGATGCAGCACTGGAGGAAGTTTATTGCCAATTTCTCTTCCATAGGCTCTCCACTACATGCTTTGACCAGCATGAAGGTTGTCTTCCAGCGGGGAGGAAAACAAGAAAAAGCATTTGATGCTTTAAAACAAAAGATCAATTCAGCCCCAATTTTAGCATTGCCGGATTTGAAACAACAATTTTAAATACAAATAGATGCAAGTGACTACACCATGGGTGCAGTTCTTTTATAGCACGGTAAGCCCATTTCGTTTCATTCTGATATTTTTAATGGTGTTGTTATTAACTATCCTACATATGATAAAGAACTTTACGCATTGGTGAAAAGTGTAAAGAAATGGAAATATTACTTAATGGGAAAATAAACCATTATTCACACCGATCATCAACCCATTCAATATCTGCAATCACAAACAAAATTACAACAATCAAGGCACTTTCATTGGATGGGATTCTTATAGCAATTCCACTTGGTAATCAGGTACACGAAAGGTATTTATAACAAAGTTGTTGATATTCTTTCTAGACCTATTGTTAATGTAGCCATTTTACTCAAGAATCATTATGTTTTGCATGAACGTTATGTTGAACAATACACACATGGTGCTGACTTTCAAGAGGTATATTCAAACTTGAGTTAAGGCCACCAAATTGAGGAATTAAACTACCATGTGCATGATAATTTGTTTTATCATTTGGGAAAAATTTGTGTTCCATAGGGAGAGAGAGTAAATGTCACAAGGGAAGCACATACTTCTCTTGTTGCTGGACATTTCAGTGTAAGTAACACAGTGGAAAATCTTTAGAGGCATTTTTACAGGCCTCGTATGCTTGAAAGTGTGTCACGTTTTATCAGAGGTTGTTGATTGTGTGCAGTCTGTAAGCCTACTAATAGAAACTAGGATTGTATACACCACTTCCAATGCCTTCACATCCATGGGAGAGTGTTTCTATGGATTTTGCAAGAGGTCTTCCTTTATCAAGAAAAGGTCATGATTATCTGTATGTATTTTTGGATAGGTTCAGCAAGATGTGCATATTAATACCTTGTAAAAAACAAATTACAGCTAAACAAATGTCTTAACTTTTCTTTCAAAATGTATGGGTTCATTTTGGATTACTTACTTCTATTGTAAGTGATAGTGATTCCCAATTTGTTGGGATTTTTTGGTCAAATTTATGGAACTTGATGCACACCAAGTTGTATAAAAGTACAACCTTCCATCCGCAAACAGATGGTCAAATTGAAATGGTTAACATGACGGTTATTCATTTGCTAATAGGATATTGCAACAAACATCCTAAGTTGTGGGATGAACAGTTGCATTATATTCAACATGCTTACAACTGAGAAAAACACTCTTCTACTCTAACTTCGCCTTCTGAGGTATGTCTTGGTTATTTTCCTAAATTGCCTTTGGATTTCATGTTTGAGAAAGATGTAGTTGTAGATGGACATAGCGACATAGACAGAGCAAATAAATTCAATGAGAAAATTCAGTTGATTCACCAAACAGTTCAAGAACAACTAGAAAAGAGTTAAGCCAAGGCATGATAAGCATCGTGTGGATCATCAGTTTAAAGTAGGTGATGAAGTTTGGCTTTACATTAGCAAGGAAAGGCTGCAAGGTGAAGGTAAAAAGCTGAAACCAATCCGATATGGTCCATTTAAAATTCTGAAAAAGATTGGTAATAATGCTTTCAAGCTTGATTTTCCTTCATAAATGAAAATTTATTCTGTTGTTAATGTTGATTATTTGAGATTGTATGAGCCTCCTTTGATTGAAGATCAAGGAGAAGTGTAAAAATTCCATCAATTGAAGATTTTTCTCTATAATTTCTTGATGAGCTTCAGCAAGACACCATACTTGACAGAAGAACTAGGTCACCAAAGAGGGGAAATGTTGATTATCTTCGAGTGGGTCTCAAAGGTATAAATCCCTCAAAGTCCAAATGGATTGAAGAGGGGAAGGTGAGGGAACAATACCCTCTTCTGTTCAATAATTGAATATAATATTTTGGGGTCCAAAAGACTTCCAGTGGGGAGGAGTGATCAGGTGCTCAAAAATCAAGGTGTCAGAATCATGATATGCTTAGCTTCAACTCGAAGAGCTTGTCATTATGAATCCAACAATGTGAATGGAACTCAAATCCGAGCTCATATGCAAAAGTTAGAGAAAGTCAAGGCTCAAGTTTGACTTGGACATGTGGCAGGATTAGATGATATGGCAAAAGTCCCAGCAAATGGGGAAGCACCAAGTGGTAGGTTGCCTCTGGGTCCCGCATATCGTATATCTAGGAAAAACAGAGGATGTAGGTTAAGAATCAACCTCTAGCAACACCAATTTACGATTGTGATATCGCATATCGCAAATCGAAGGTGGAAAATTATTACAGAATCAACTCCAGTGAAGATAGGTTGCGATGCGATTTATCGCATATCGTAATTGCATAAAATGGTTGGTAATTGTGATTTCCGATAAACTACCTGGACGCAATATTTTTATATGTTGCAGTTTATACCCCTATCGGGTCCGCTGATGCCGCAGTGTATCAGTTTTGGTCCTTACTGATTGTGATTTTTGAACCCTTCGAGAGGTATGGCTCTGGTGGCCGAAATGTGGCAAATTTGGCAGATTTTAGGCCGAATCTGATGGTTAGTGGCTAGAAAAGGGGAATTTGTTGAGCATATTATGGGAGAACTAGGAGAGGTCATAAATTCTTCAGTTCTTATCCAAATTAGGGGAAAAAGAGTCAATTCTAGAAGTTTTGGCTATTTTGAACTCATTGAGATAGGTTTTAGAGGCATTTGAGCATTGTAAACACACTTTGTTGTAATTTTTGAGCTTAATAGAGAGGCCCAAGCATTGGGATATGGACCAAGGAGACGCAGCCTAGGAGGGGCGAACTCCCCATCAAATCCCTGTGTTTTGTGTTGTATTTTGATGTTCTTTGTTGTTGTTTGGCTGTTGTCCAACATATGTTTTATGTTAAATTGTTTATAACATTTACATAAGAAACTCTCATGCGAATCAGTTAATTAAGCAAAAATGTTGAATCCTTAAGCACTTGATAAGAAAAGGATAAGCATATTGGGTTTTTATTTTGAATGGGGAATTAGCACAACATTACTAATATGCTCCATTTCAAATCAATACGAACCTCCACATTTCACACAATTTATTAATAATAAAATAACCACTGGCCCTTTACACACACAACCACCTCTGCATAGGGCTTTTTAGAAATCTAACACCAAATAGTACTATCCAAGTGAAAACTATAGAAAAATAACCATCCATATTCATACTGTATCTTCATATTACCACAACGTAATAGAAATGAGTCTCAAACTATGTAGTCGATAAAATGCCTGTCTCCATCATTATATCTAACTCATTAGCTGTACTTTCTCCACATATCCTCTATCTATGACTAATTTATCTCACACACACACACACACACACACACACACACACACACATATAATCTACTCATCAATAGAACCAATAACACCAACACCAACTACAACAACATGAGGCATGCCAACACCAACTACAACAGCAGGAGGCATGCCAACACCAGCGCCAACAACACTTCCAGCTGAAACTCATGGATTTTTCTCCAATTAAGGATGACTCTATCAAATACTATATATTGGGTTTATTAAAGCAGTATATCTACTTGAATTCACCAAATAAATATCTAAAAGAGTAATTTATAATATCAATAGATACGACCTTATTGATATCTTTGCAACTAGCGATAATAACTACACTAATGTGTTTTCCTATGGATTTACTAAATGGATATTAATAGTAGTACTTGGCATTAATTAATTATTGCATGCTAAGTGGAATACCAAGTTTATGTATTGGGAATGTGGAAAATTATTTTAATAATTTGTATGTTTCTTGCTATCATTATAATGATTGTGAGATATCATATGTTATAAACATGAATATTAAATTGTACTAGAAAACACTAAAATACACAACATTAAAATTGACAAATGAGATTTAATATTGTATATAGCTTTGATCTTTCCACATTTACTCTCTACATCAAAACAAAGCTCAAGAATTCCATACATGTTCTGAGAAAAAATACACGCTATAGAGTACTTACGTAGAAGAAGGCGATTTTGCAGGAATGCAGAGAAATCATTATTATGGAGTTCCATACATTTGGTCATTTCCAATGATAACATTGAACCATATTTCAACAATTCAATAAACTGAAAAATCTATTCAACAATAGTCAAATTCTTCAACCAAAAATAAAGGGCGATGATAAGATTGCTTCTCTTGATTTGTTGTGTTCCTACTTCCATGCTTCTGCATATCCATATTTGTAATATTAACATTGACATTGTATTAGCAGAATAGATTTAGTTAATCAAAATAGAATGAGATTTAGGATATCAATAAAATACTATGCCGATATCAATTTATAAAGCTTCTTAAATCGAGACATCACTTCTAGTATTCATGTTTTAAAAGTTTCGATCTTTGTCCACTAATTAATATAAAACATCACAACGAGTAAATACCAGTCCTCTAAGCATTCAATTCACTGACTATGCATGTCTATGTTGGAAAACAGAGGTGCAAAGATGACTTTATTATGAAGAGACATAATTAATTTTAAACATATGTAGGGGACGGGGTATGTGTGGAAGAACGAAAGTGAAAAGATGAGTTTATTCGACATAGACAAAATTAATTTTAGACTGCTTTCCATTTAAAACTTTTACATATGTATCTATGCGAAAGAGTAATTGCATATAACTGTGATTTTTTGCGGAATGACGGATGTGTGGAAGGATATTGTAATAGTAATGTGTTTTAACTATCAGACTGCAAATGAGTTTATTACGCAGAAACAAAATTAATTTTAAACTGCTTTCCATTTAAAACTTTTACTCAACCTTCTAATTTACTTGCTATACTCAACCTTCTAATTTATGAAATTCTATAGAAAGCAATATCATGACCTTGAATGTCCATTTTTAATTAATGATTTAAAATATTGGAATAGAATTTATTTATGAGATGATGAAGATACATGTTAACAATTAATGAGAGAAATGACAAGGTTTTTGGATTATTGGTTTTTAGATGTGAATTTGTGCAAAAATATCTTTTAATTGTAATGTGTTTAGCTATGTGGAAGAGAATTTGCATAGGATTGTTTGAAGTTTCAAGGTTCCCATAATGAAATCTTGATAGCTTCTTCAATTAGTTGCACGAAGGAAGTTGTTTGAAGGTGGTTGTGCGTGTACGAAGGTAGTTGTGCAAAGGAAGTTGTGTGAAAGAAATTGTGCATGTGCGAAGGTGGATGTGTGAAGGAAATTGTGTGAACGTGGTTGTGTGTGTGCATCAGTGGCTATTCGGATGAAGCATATGGAGAAAAAATGAATTTCGTAAGGGATGTGGACCCACATTAATTAATAACAACTTCGAATGTCATTGACTAACCGAAGGGCATTATTGGGTACAAAAGTAGTTGTACAAAGGAAGATATATAGATGTGGTTATTCATGTGTGGAGGTAGCTATATATATGTGGTTGTTCATGTGTGGAGGTGGTAATGATACTACAATTTTTTTATTGGAACACACACATGAGTGAAAAAATTTGTTTGAGTGGGAAGAGTGACTGCGGAAAAGTTCAAAGCTAACATACAATACCACACAATCAACTTCTCCAAAATTCTTAGCCAATATAGAATACCATGAATATCAATATTCGGAATACGATGATATGCATTATTTATTATTAAATATTGCTAATAATACAACCCTGCACATATGCTTAATTCTTTAATTAGTTGATTTCCAAAGTCTTAAGTAGAAAATAAGTTGATTCTGCTACACTATGAGAAGTATTTTTTAATGAAAAATGTGCTTATGTAGAGAGTTTTCTACACAACGTGTTAATGTTAAGGATTTATGCCACATCAAAGTGTGGAGGTATGTGAGTTTGAAGGTTTATGTTGCTTGTCCATACACCATCCTTTCGTACATATTTGAAACCATTATGTTGTCATTTTGAAGTAAGAGAACTGACCTTTGACTCAATTGTAACAATGATTATTTAATAATGTTGAATCTAATGAAGCTATGTTGAATCATATGAAAAGGTGTCTTTATTCCCCCAAGATTACCATATGACCTAGGCTTTGTTTGAAGGAAGTGTGTGTGGAGAACAAACACATGTACACAAAGCTTTGAGTGTGCTGAATGAAGGACATTATTGAATAAAAAAGTAACTATGCAGAGAAATCTCTATGTGTTATCTGGAAAACTAGTGTCCATTCAGAGCTGCTTGTCCCACTAAGATGGGTAGATATCTTAGAAACAAACAAACTAAAGTTACTTGTGTTTTCCTTTATGAAAGATAGATGAGAAAGAAGCAGAGAGTACCGACCTCAGTCGTTCGCTTGGCTCCTTGCTTGTTTCCCTTCCCCTTTGACAGAACTTTGCCACTCCTTCCTCGCTTGTCCCACTTCAAAGAACACCTGTAGAGTCAAAGCAACATAATACCATCAAAGCATAGAAATCTACAATCATAAACAATATAGGATCAAATATATATTGACCATACAAATGCATATATCAACTCAGACATATAAGAATATGGAGGAAAACTCAGATAGATTTATTGATAGAAGTAGTAGAAGAGAGGATTACAACCCATTGATCTGACCCAGTGCCATCCTCCCAGCATGGAATCCCTTCTTCACCTCATGAAAAGCTAGATCACCCAACACTATGATGTTCCAAAAAGAAACTAATAGCACTTCCTTACAAGATGCAAAATTCCAGCCTCCTGGATCTCTAAGATGAGGGATCCATATATAGATGTTTGCAGGTGGGTGAGTCAGCTTCTAGGATTTTGATTAGTGTCCTCTCTGATAGTTCTTGGTTCCACTTGGAGATTCATGATATCTTACTCATCCCTGGGTGAATTCAGAGAGGCAAGTGTCAAATGGGCAGTTTCTAGAAGATTCTCTGGGTTTCTACCTAGCCAACTACCTCTGCCATTTGTCTGCTCTCGCTCATCGCGCCCTACAGAAGGGATTTTTAGTATGCATCACACTTTTTTCATGTGGCAAGTCAGATGCATCACACCCTTAGCACTGAGCAGTCTGTATGGTCTAGTTTTGACCAGTTCTGATTAGTTTTTCAGGGAGAACTTTTGGGAGATGATGTAATCAGCTGACCTTGCTCCTTTATAGTATGAAACAACAATTTTAGGGACTTAGAAGCCCTTGGTTTATGGACATATGTCATTGGGGTTGCAGTGCCCAAATATGCCTATAACAGTTGCCTCCTAAAGCATGAGGTCGTAAATCTTCAGATATCGTGTGAAATGCTTTACCATGAGGATCCGAGGTTTTTCGAACTGGAAGGTGACCTGTAATAAGATACAATACTATACACTATCTTCATAATATTTTCATGATCTAGCTGAGGTGGGCATTCCCATGCTCAGCTTTACAAATTCATTTTCATGTACATAGGATAGACAACCGTCTGTATGGCAGACTGATGATTCTGGTAGAGCCATCATCCTTTAGCTTGGATGATTGTCTGTGCAGCTATGATATACATTTGATGTTTTTATTTTCTTGAATATATCGCAACCCGGGTGGATGAAACTAGATCCGGGGCCTTCAAAACTCGTTCAATCTTCACCTAAAGTACAAGTCGATCCATGTGAAAAGATGTTCTGAAGTCGAACATGGAAAGACATCGCATGATTACCAGCCAATGATGTAAGCTATTAACAGGTGCGAGAGGAATCACCGATAATGATGATGACCCTCAAGGTACAGTAGTACAATTCATGTGGTGTGAAAATGGGACTTGGCGTTGAACACCACGCAAAATCTTTCGGTCGAAGGCCATTGATGTAAACGTGTCACCAAAAGTGAGAAACTTGCCATTGAGGCATGCAAGCTTCAAAGTACTGAAAGGGTTGTTCCTAAGTCAACTTCTTGGATAATGAGCTGGTGTCGACAAGAAGTGACCTGTTGTAGGAGGGCCTTAATGAATCCCACATCTATGACATGAAATGGAGCAAATGATTTTGTGGAGGTGAAAACGATCAGATGATACAAGGTTCAGGGTGGTGGTCATAAAAGAATTAAGTGTGAAGGTATTGTAGCGGATGAGACACAAGCTGGGTCGGTGAATTCTCTGAGCGACTTCTCTTAAACATATCAGTGACACTGAAATGGATTGGTAGCATTAACCCAAAATATGGATTGTACGGTGGACCAATGGTGATATGACCGGTGAATGGAATAACCCAACCTGACTCAATCATGGTGACAGAGTGAAAGTGTCATATTCAAGAGCGACTTGCTACCAATAAAGTTTCTTCAAGTTTTCTTCCCAATTTTTCCCCAGTCATTTTTGACCGGTACCTCTTTATTTTTGTCAAGCTTGAGGACGATAACATATGCTTGTTCTATAATTTTCCCTTCGGGCAAACCCGTCACTATGATTTAACGAGCCTAGCGACAATGAAACTCACTCTTGCCTGCATGGACAAGTTTGTCGCTATTGTTTCAACGAGTTTAATGACAAATATAAATCTGTCCTTTTTCAATTTTAGAGAGTCTGAAAAGGGATGGAAAGGAAACTCCAGTATTCCTTTTTCGTAATATAATCCCTTAAGGCCAAAAAAGTATAAAATAATACGAAAGGGATGAATTTTCAATAGTTTTAACGAGCCGAACAAGACAAGCGCTCGATTTTTTTGTGTAATGATCCCTCAGGTCCAAAAAGATTAAAATCTAGAGGAGGGATAGAAATTCCGATCGCTTTAACGAGCTGGAGAGGCCAATTTCTCGACATTCTTTTCATATTTTACGATTCAGATGAAAAGAGCTTAAAGGAGACTCTTTTTTGGGGAACGAGTGATATTTTCGGTAGCAGCTGGTTCTAGGTGAGGTTTGGAACTTTTCAATCATGGTAGTGTAAAGAAGATGGCTAATAGTATCACTTGTCGTAGTTGTTCCTCAAAAGGGGTAAACAATCAAATGGAGGTGTATGATTGGCTAAAAAAGAGTGGAGGTGATGGTAAGAACACGACCAAGGCTTAAAAGCTTATATTATGCGATTGCAATGGTTATTTACTGAAGGTGGGTTAATTTTTTAATGAGCTTAAACTCTGGTGGAACATATGCTCATTGCTAGGTTTATTTTTCAACGAGATTGAACTTTGCATAAAACTACTCATGCCAGTCGTATAATAAGGATGTCTCATTGATAGGTTCATCTTTTAGGAAGCTTGCCCCATTCGAAACTTTGCTTCAGATCCTTTCTTTATGCAAGCTAGGAATGACCAATCCTATGAGTTTAAAGGGTTAAGAACATACAAACTAAGAAAATAAATGGTCGATTTTCACTTGCATGCAAAAAGGTTTGCATGCCCCCAGGTATAACGAAGTAGAGTTTCTAGGTTACCCTTCAATTTGCAGAAAAAACACTTCCTTGGCTCCTGTCGGGAAAGGCATACCTTCTGACGGAGGAATCTTATTCCAGTATAATCCCATTTTCCTAAACGGACGGGTGTGTCAGACTAGTCATATTCCTACGCGGAAACCTACCTTATAACTGGGGTTTTCCTACCGAAGCAGACCACGGTGCACGCCTCCTGGGTTTCAGTCACAATGACTCGCGCTCATTAGGTAGACGGACTGGAGATTGATGAGACATTCCTTGCACAAAAAGACCAGATAGGGATGGCGCTTGACTATTAGCTATGTGTGAACCGGGGAATGAAAGTTGGTCTATGAGCTCGACCACTCTGCCTTCATGCGGAAAACACATCACTTGAAAGAGTGAGGAAACAATAGCTCCCATGCTATAAATGTAGTCACGCCCAAGGAGTAGATTGTAATCTAAAGGTCCTTGGACTACCATCACACTCAGATAAACAGTTTTCCTTCTCAAATTTGGAAGGATCCCTAACAGTCGACTAGTTCCTTTGTCGAAGCCTGTCAAATTTCGCATCTCAGGCAAAAGCGATGGCGAACCAAGAGATTTCCAAGCAGTTGAGGAAAGGATACTCACAGAGGCCCCTTCATCTATGATAGTACCTACCGTGACCATTCTGTAAGCTTGTACTATGATTAGGAATGGTACATTAGATGGTAGACGGGGTTTGCCTAGTAGATTCCAGTCAAAGGAAATGGCTAGGTTGCTTGCAGGTGGGACCAAATAAATGGCCAGATACATCTCTGACGAACTTCCTTCCTGCGGTAAAGGAACTAATAGATTTCCCCCATGTTCATCAGAGTCTGTGTTTACGAAAAGAATTTGAATGGTGTCGTTCTCATTCTCTTTGGTGATTGTACCATCTGAAGGTAGACCTTCTGAATACAAGACTGGGTCGACTGCCATCTCGACCTGTTGACTTTGATCCGGTGCAGACTCAGAGGGTTTATCTTCAATGATAGATGCTTCGACCGACCAGAAAGGTGTGTCAGTCGGATTTTCAACTAGTGATGGAATCGACAAGAGTTTCTTGTATCCAGGAGGAAGCTGTAGCGGTGAAGCAGCACGGTTATCCAAGACTCTCTTAGCTTCGTCTAGGAAGGGACAATGGTGGATGGCATGATCACCTTCACATAGTCTACAAGGAATTTTAGATCTTCCTTTCTGTCCATTGACTTCATTTTCACTAGTTGACGGTGTACTCTCAACATGATCGTCACAGGTTGACGACAGTGGATTGTGAAAATGAGGAGACCAATCCCTTAAGATCCATGGGATGCAAGGACAATCTCGATGATAGTGGTCCCCTTTGAAAATGACACATGGAGATTTAGGTTTGGATGGTGTAGTGTGTGGATTTTCGCTAGACAATGTATGGTTGCCCCTTTTTGTCGTTGGCTCCTTCTTCTTCTTCTCCTTCCCTTTCTTCTTCTTCTTAGTTACTTGGTTTTTAGTTTTACTAGCTTCACCAAGCGAAGAGGAAGAAGGAGAGGGAGAAACAAACGAAGTAGAAGGTTGGGGGGTAACTCTAGTATCATCTAGTTGCTAATTTAATTACTCAGGAATCATGGCGCTTTGAACGATAGAGGTCTAGAAGAGCCATACTGGCAGGCCAAATGTCAGTCCTAGAAGGGACAATGTGGCCATATGAGGTGCACCAACATCCCCCGAAGAGGAGAAAGGACTAGGATTTCCCCCAAGGGGAAATCCTTGGTTGGTGGACTCCATTTTCTCAACCTAAGATCAACGAGGGAATAGTGACGTTATTCCAATTAAAATAAATTTTATGACGCTTTGACACAACTTGCTTTTTCAAATTTTAAGAGTCAAGAAAAAGCTAAAGATGACTCTAGTCGCCTTCGATTTTTAATGAGCCTGAAGTGACAAGTGCTCAGATGGACCTTTTCTTTTAAGCAGTCTAAAAAGGAATGAAAGAGACTACTCTAGAAATCTAGACAGAGGGATTACCAAACCAATTGCAAAACTGCAGAATACTTTTTATGGTACGGCAGTCAATCTTCCCGAATGTTGTGTTCAGTGCATTGCGATCGATAGGGCGGCAGACACGGCTTCCTAAGGATAAAGGATATAGCCTATTGTGGTCTCCCAATATATACTTGACAGTACGTGGGAGCACAAGTTTGTACTGGCACTTGTTGTCTCAAAGAGGAGGAATCACCCAACCTACAACGAAAGTGATAGTTACCAAGATTTACGATGTTGGAATAGATCTCTAGCCTAGACTTCTAAATTTTGTGCGTTAGGTTCCAAAGATTTTTTATGTTCATTGAATTTATTTTACAGTTGATCTTTCTTAAGAAGTTTGCCTTTAAGGTTCACCACATGATGTAGATATACAATTCCTAAATATGAAATCTAAGATGATAAACAGTCGTTTACTCTTCTTTTTGTAGTGAAAATCCTAGCTACTAAGGAAAGAGAAGTGAAAGTCTTTCAACATAGAGCAGAGAGCACACACTAGATGCACTGTCTCAAATCAAAATCAACAAGCAGTCTAAATGCAAATGCACATGCATGTATTTGTTTTCCACTTTCTTAATGTGTGAATGACAAAAAGAATGCTAAGTACAAATCTGAACTATCTTTTCTCTCAAAGCGATAGTACTAACAATTTTCTCTTCAAAAGACAAAAGGAAGATGAAGACGACACTTTGCGATTTCAAATTCAAAAAATGAAAGGAGGAATAATATGATGCTTTGTGATTTCAAATTCAAAAAATGAAAGGAAGGCTAAGACGACACTTTGCGATTTCAAATTTAAAAAATGAAAGGAAGGCTAAGAACGACACTTTCAACTTTAATTTGAAAATTGCTTTCCACACTTGAAATACTATTAAGCCAAATCAAATACAAGAGTAACAATGTAATCAACTATCAAAAAGAGTAGGATTCTTAACTTTGACTGAAAATGAAACTTGCGACACTTCCAAATCAAAAGATGACAGTTCAGTTAAGCTACTTTTTGTAAAGGAGAACTGTAAATGGCAAAAAATACATAAAAAAATTCACAATTCTTTGTACAATGGAGGCTAAATAATGCAAAGGAAGGGATTTTCAATAGTGGTACACTGATCACAGACAACAAAACTCCTGAATAAAGTTGAAGACAATGAAGAAAAAACAAAAATCTGGAGGCAGAAACAGTCTTATCTGATCATCACACCTGTAACATAGGGAAACAGGGATGCATCTCACCTACAACATATGGGAGGTGCGATGGATCTAGACTATCAAAAGGAGACAGTGCGATGGTCCAGGGACGAGACTTTAACTTGGTTTTTGGTCACAATTTGCAACTTAGTTCAGGGATTTAGGCTGAGCTAATGATAGTCAGTAAATACAAAGCATAGGTCTGATCTAATGAGGTTACTTGAGCCACCACCAGGGCACTTATGATGTTTGCAAGTTAGATGTTTAATTCATAAACTAACCTAGAGATTGACTGAAGCAGCGTTTATCTACTTTGCAGTTGCATAGAAAAAGCAGTTCGAAGGCTAGCTGGCATAACTTCAGGCTCTGTCTATAGTTTATAAAGTAAACAAACTAGAAACAAGCAAACAAGCTACTCGATCCCCAGTGGAGTCGCCATTTTGTTATCAGGAAAACTAGTGTCCATTTAGAGCTGCTAGTCCCTCTAAGACGAGTAGCTATCTTAGAAACAAACAAACTAAATTTACTTGTGTTTTCCTTTATGAGAGATAGATGAGAAAGAAGTAGAGAGTACCAACCTCAGTATTTCGCTTGGCTCCTTGCTTGTTTCCTTTCCCCTTTGACAGAACTTTGCCACTCCTTCCTCACTTGTCCCACTTCAAAGAACACCTGTAGAGTCAATGCAACATAATACCATCAAAGCATAGAGATCTACAATCATAAACAATATAGGATTATATATATATTGACCATACAAATGCATATATCAACTCAGACATATAAGAATATGGAGGAAAACTCAAATAGCTTTATTGATAGAAGTAGTAGAAGAGAGGATACAACCATTGATCTGGCCAGTGCCATCCCCCAGCATGAAATCCCTTTTCACCTCATGATATAGATCACCCAACACTATATTTTCACAAAGAAACTAACACACTTCCTTACAAATGCAAATTTAGCCTCCTGATCTCTAAGATGGGGATCCATATATAGATGTTTGCAAGTTGGTGAGTCAACTTCTGGGATTTTGATTAGTGTCATCTCTCTGATAGTTCTTGGTTCCACTTGGAGATTCATGATCTCTTACTCATCCCTGGGCGAATTCAGAGAGGCAAGTGTCAAATGGGCAGTTTCTAGAGGATTCTTTGGGTTTCCACCTAGCCAACTACCTCTACCATTTGTCTGCTCTCACTCATCGCACCCTACAGAAGGGATTTTTAGTATGCATCGCACTTTTTGCATGTGGCAGGTGAGATGCATCGCAACCTTAGCATTGAGCAGTCTGTATGGTCCATTTTTTACTAGTTCTGAGTAGTTTTTCAGGGAGAACTTCTGGGAGATGATGTAATCAGCTAACCTTGCTCCTTCAGGGTATGAAACAACACTTTTAGGGATTTAGAAGCCCTTGGTTTATGGACATATGTGATTGGGGTTGCAGTGCCCAAATATGTGTATAACACTATGGAGGTGGTTGTGCATGTCTGAGAACAAATGCATGTACTATAGAGTTTTGAGTGTGCCAAAATCTATGTCTAAGGTTTATCAAAATAATAAATATACAAATCTCTTTTTTTAATATTATTTAATAATGTATTTCACAGGCATTGCTTCCTAATCACGACATCTGGGACCCACATCAATTAATAACAACTTCAAATGTCAAGGAATGACCGATAAGACGATAAAGTTGTATGAAAATGTTTAGAAATATGATTTAGTGTCAATAAAACAATTAATTAACGGCTTTCATTACAATATTAAATGTAAATCATTTTGGAATTTTTCGTGCTGATCAATTTTTCATTTTTCCCAGCTTTGCTCATGAGCTAGTGGTAGTATTATCCATTTCTATTTATTCAAATATTAGTTAGAGATAACTAACGCTACATATAGAACATTACCAAAACCATGGAATCATTTTTTGTTAATATTAAGTGATCACATCCTTACATGATATTTATGTACCATTGTATTGAATACCTATACAATAATGGACATGATCACAATGAACTTGTATTTATTTTATTTCATACATTCCTGCTATTTGGTACATGTATATTGACAACATTAAATCAATAGTGGTTAGAAAAATAAAAAAGGAAATAATTTTCAACTTTCGAGATTTATTTTACAACCTATCATTAACGTTACCTTTGGTATTTTCAATTACTATTTATTGAAAGTGTTAAATGTGTCGATAAATCTATAAATTAGATCTAAATTCGGTAACGAATAAGAAAAAATGGCGGAAATAAATATTGGAATTGGAATATTAATTCATGATTAATAGCTTTAGTAAATGGAAACATTTGTCAGAAATCATGAGAAAATGTGTAGACATCTAGCTAGAACATGTTATGCCAACTAGATTTGTACCATGGCCTTGAAAATTGTGTATTAGACTATTCATAAATGAAGTTTCCTGTAACATCTTTTCGTATTCAAGTATCAAAATAAAATGAATCATTTAGTGATGGGGGATACCTCCGTAACTAAATCAATTCATGACAGAAGTAGCCAAGCAAAGTTGTGCACAATATTTATTTACAATTGTTTACAGTTATTGCTAATAGTTTCAAAGATAATTGTCATAATCACAAATATTATTTTATGTTGTTTAAAATGAGCTTTGTTACTACATATATGGACTTATTCGTTTTGAAAACCTATGTGACAGTTAGATTCCAAGAAATTATTGCCATATTTTGCATAATTTAAATCGAAAAATGCACCAAAAAACCTTTCAAAATGTGGCAAAAGTAGACACCGACCTTATGTTGTATCAAAAAATTCTTTTTGTAATGAAACATATTTCAATGATAGTAAATCAAGAGAAAAATGCACAGTAAGTGGGCAAGATGGTTTTGCAATATCGATACTTGTTTCCATTACTTCCCATAAACATCGCCTTTGATGTTTCAATTACTATTTATTAAGAGAGTCGTATGTAGTAATTTCCACATGAGGAATAACAAAAACTGGTGATTGGTACTGGAGCAGTAAATTGCGAACTTAAGGGACATTGGAAGCAAAAATAATTATGAGATAATTGAAACAAACTATTTTCACTTATACGATAAACCAAGCGGTATTTGAATATGTCAACGAAAGAGGAAAGAAACAAAGACATTTGCAATAGAAAATACTTTCCTTGGATCACAACTGGGTGAACTCAATGTTATTCAACAATTCATTTTGTCAATTTCTCAAGTTCTTTCACAATCTTCTCTACAACATTGTGAATTTAGGTGACATTGGAAGTGAAATTAAGTACCAAATAAATGAAACAAGTTATTTGCACTTATACAATAGAGTAAGCAGTGTTTGAATAAGTCAACAAAGAGAAAAGAAACAAAGACATTTGCAATAGCGAATACTTTCCTACACTCACAACTGGGAAAACTTAGCATTATTCAACAATTGATTTTATCAATTGCTTAGGTTCTTTCACAAATTTTTCTAAAACACATTTCTTTTTCTACATGATTATTTAGGGATTTGTATTTTCTCTTTTCACACTTTATGAACACAAGAACTCTAACAAATGTTTCAACACATGAAATAGTCATTACATCTTATCAAAATACATCTGATCAAATTTATCACATGCAACGCACATTCCATTTTATCAATTTATTATTGCTTTCTCTTTTGCCTCTGCTATTTACATTTTCTTTGCTATAATAACCTAAGTTGCATCCAAACAAAGAACCAATGCAATTTTAGCATCTCATATTGTGCTAGCAAATTGAGTGCTTAAGTCTTTGTCTAATTCAAAATATGTTTACACACCACTTAGTTTATAAAATTTGCAGAGAATCAAATATCAAATATCGACAATGGATGCTCAAAGAGTATCTCAAGAGACCAACATTAATAAGGAAGCAAGACAGAGGCAAAAAACTCTAAATCTTACTCAACAATCTCCAACTTCCACACCAACTACTGGTGCAACTTCATCCTCGAATATTGGAAAGAGAAAAACTCTTGCTTCTATAAAACTGGTTATTGGTGCACTATCAGGTCATTGAGATGAAGTAGATAATATTCGAAAATTATTTTTAGACAAAATGCATACAATTAAAACATCCAAGTCCAAAATTTTTGTAAATAGGGTAAGCATTTAATAGGCTATAGACATACAAAATGATAATAGTGTAACACCTAACTGTGTTACTACTCGTTTAGCAGAGAATGAGAAAATAATGGAGCAATTTGTACAAGAGTACAGTATTTTCGATAAACGTCATGTGACATTGTAAAATGCAAAAAATGACAAAGCCACTAAAAGATTGAGGGTTGAAAATAAAATGACTATTTGTGAACAACAAGTGGATATTGATATGTTTGACATTGAAACGAAGGGGCTCATGATATTTTCATCAATCTACCAATGATGTAGTTACTCATTTTGTTACCAAAGTGTTTGTAGAAAATCTCAAATGGAAAAGGAGATTAAAAGAACTAGAAGAAATTCTAAACACAGTTCCTTTGTTAATGATTCCATTGGTAATACTATCACCTTCATTGTCAAGTTCTACTACTGCAACATCATAAACATCTAATAAAGATGTGAATTTGCTTAATGCAGTGAAGTCACATATCCTCGATAAGATATGTGAAATATTAGAAATTATTGGTAACACATAGCAAGATATTTCTTATTTAATGTGTTTGAAATAACAAATAATGACATTTATGAATTTGGTTAACAATAATCTTGAGGAAGACATGAAATTCAGTAACAATGATTTAGTTACTTTTAGCCAAAGGCTAGAACTACTCTCTGATATTGAAAAGTAAAACCAATAACTTCGAGATGTTAGTCGAATAAAGTAATTGGAAGATGGATGGGCGAAAAGTATCAATGCACTTGAGGATATAATTTATCTTTGTGGTGAGCTATGCAATAGAAGAGGTGATGCCTATCAGGTAATATATATTATAAAATTCTTAGATGCTTCACACATCCTACACAGTTCTGAGTTAATTTCAAGCAAGGTATTACAAGCTGAATTGGAGTAGAACAAACAGAAAATGGTAGTGGATTTTGATAGCATCACTGATTTTACTGCAAAACACATTGACACATGGAAAATTAATTTTGATAAAGTCAGTAAGAAGAACTATGTCTCGGTTGCTGAGGTGCAAGAAGAAGCTAGGAAAATTGGAAAAGTGATTTTCACTAAAAACGTGAAAATGGAAGTTACAATTGCTCCAGACATGGATCACTTTAAAACTATGGTGAACACATTTGTTCAATAAGTCATCGACTCATAACACATCTAACAAAAGCATAGTCATGAAAAATGGTTTTGCATAATGTAAGTATTTTCAAATTGTTCAACATTCAATTTTCTGTTAGCTAATATAAGAGAATTTATCATTGTTGATTATGTTATGGTAGTCTTTGCCAATTAATATTAACAAATTGTTGTTTTCTGGTTGCATATGCCTTTTTGTAGTATTACGATTTACGGAAACACAATCCCAGTTTCTTCTCAAACAAATGCATTTACTTTACATTTTTCCTTGCATAATTCTAACTTTGTTTTATAGCAACTTTGTATTTTATGACTTTGTTTTGAATATGATCTCGTACATATTTGAATTATGGCTACGATCATTGACATTTTATTCTGAATATAATTCCTATTGAATCTGACTCTATATCAATATTATGATTATGTTTTCTATAAATTTTTGAAGATATGCTTTCAAATTTTGTATTTGTTGTAGCGACTATAACCACCCTCCAAAATTTTGTCCTACACCAATTTCGGAGCTTCCCTTGAGAGTTTCACTTGATGAATGCACACACGCGAGTTCGCCTCGTGAGCTCGTGTGAGTCCTCGCATCCACCTTGCTTGTTCATTTCATTCAAGTTTCTTCATGCTGGTGTCTAAGTCGTGCTTGCGACCATGTTTTGGTTATGCTCGAAGTCTTTGCTTTGTATGTGCTTGTTGAGTTCACTAGAAAGCATCTATCGCACTCACACACAGAGTCATGTTCACTGTCGCGTAAGTGTCGTATCGATAAATTAACGGTCAATCATGAGTGTCACGCTTGTCACTTGCACCGTCGGTCAGTCATGTTGAACATGTGTGTCTGGATGGTTTGAGTTGTTTCGTCCTCGAGTCATGTGAGTGTGTGTTTGCATGATCGCCTATTCATCTTTCGATCGTTGACACACTTAGTCATTTTTGTTGAAGTCTTGACAACCAGACTGCCCTTTGATAGTCAAACCATCACCTCACCATCGACTCGATCGACTGTCAACCAGAACAACGTAGAAGCACCAAGCTAGTATTTTTAAGTTGCACTCCCCGCAAGCAATTCAATCAACTTCCATGTTGACCACCCAGACAGTCGGACATGACAGTCACCCCGGGATTGACTCCCTTCAAAAATTGCACAGAGGCCATTGACCTCACTCGCTTCACTAACTAGGGAAATTGCGTAGACAGGTCAGACAGACACCAAGTGCCCATCCCTGTCTCCTTTAGAAAATTGTGCAATTTTCCCAGTTAGTCATCCAGACAGTTGACCGGCTGCTCATCCAAGAAATTACACAGTTTTCATGAGCAAGCCTTCTATTTTCCAACACTCCGTTTAACTCGGAAATTGCGCAGAGATGGTCAACATGCCGACTTCCTAGCTTTAGTGCAATTTCCCTGCCAACGTCTCCTAGTAGCAAATTGTTAATTCCCTCCAGGAATTGTGCAACTTTTTATGCTAGTGACCCCAGAAGCCAAATTCCAATTCCCCTCTGGGAATTGCACAATTTTGGTTACTAGTGACCCTAGTAGCCAAATGTCAGTTTCCTTTGGGAATTCCACGATTTTGGCTGCCAGTCTCTTGGGCAATTCCTCCCAAAACCTGCGCAATTTTTGCTTGTTGACCCTTCATGCAGCCTGGCCCATTCCTCTGGAAAATTGTGCAAATATGGCTGTCCATCCCCCACTGCCCATTCATTTTGAAAAATGTGCAGAGCATGCCTTCCTTGCCTTCCTACAGCCTGGACTGTCCCTCCCAAAATTTGTGCAATTTTGCTTCCCAGTCGAGCTAGACCTTGCAGGTAGTCATTGTGGACTCAGATTTCCTGTCTCCATCACTCAATGACTCTTGCACATTTTTCATCAGCAGCGTTGATATTCTTCATCCCACTTCAAAACCTTTCCACCTCTCCTAGTCACCTACATCCGAAATGATCATGTGCCATGGTAGACTAGCAGGTTTTGGATTTTATGTCGTCTCGTCATGAGTGACTGCAAGTATAGGTACACCAACAAACATGGCAAGACGACGAATGGGATGAACAAATGGAGCACGTGCAGAAGGACAGGTCCATTAATGGACAAACGAATGAAGCATGCGAAGTAGATGAACGTGAAGAACATGCACCTTTGCAAACAGATAAGCTTGTCAAGCCTTCCATAATGCAAGCAAGGAACAACATGCTAAAGCTTCATCAAGCAAACCAAGGACCATCGGATACTTTGCTCACTTCGCCATGTGGAGGTGAAGCTATGATACACCATGAAGACACCCATCACCCAACAACACTATAACTCGACAGGTACTCTAGCAGTAGCATGAATGTACCAGCATTGTCATGACAAGTCATATCGAGTCATGTCGCCCACATCTCCACTATGGGTTATGTTGTAAATCAATGTGATGTAATGTGGAAGTCCAAGAGACCCACTTGTTGAACAAAGAGTCATGTAAGTCAAAAAGTCATGGAAGAAAAACGATCATGAGGGTAGTTGAACAACCACAAGGGCCAATTTCACCCTTGGCTATAAATACCCCCTCATTTGTACATGCAAGGGACTTTTTCATCTTAGCTCCTCCCACATAGATAAGAGAGTCTGTAATATTTTCTTTGAGGAGTGAGTAGTGGCTCCAACTCTTTGCACTCGGGGTTAGTGATGTATGGTGTAACAACGTTTCTTGGAACTTTCGCTTAATTCAGAAACCTGCTAAGAGGCCATCATGTTTTCACACATGTATTGTATCTGTTGTAAGACTGATATTTAACACTTGTAATGCATGTTTATTTAACATGTGTTCTACATCTGAATTGTTTCATTTGTTGTGATGCATAATCTATTAATGGAAATGTGTTGTATATGTTGTTAACATTGTCTCGCCCATGTAGACTGTTCTCCCGGACATCAGACAAACCTTTCACATGAAGCTTGTTGTAACAACCGTTGCACTCATTTAGAGTGATCCTTTGAGTGTTGTATGTGTTATCTTACCTTGTATGTTGTGACTGTTGCATCCATGTGGACTGCTCCTATGGGATTTGTGCATGTCCTGTTGTGTTTTGTGTTCCTAGCAGTGTTGGGACTGCTTCCAATCGACCTGGAACTCACTCTCACCCTCTCCCTCAACAGTGAAGGAACTGTTGACAAAAGTGACACTTACACTCACCATGCACGCGAACCTCACTTCTCGAAGACAAAGCAAATCGCTCTCTTATGCTAACAAGCAAGAGCTGAGGCAGATCTTTAAGATAATGGAAAACGGGCCATCGTATCAAGCGGAACTCCTACACCAAACAGTGTGAGGTCTAGTTGGGACTTCATACCAAGGAGATCCCCTGATGTTGGTGGGTCTAGCATCATCAAAATTTTGGTGCTAAAAGGAGGGCTAGATGACAAGTTGAGTCCTCACATCTGTTTTGAATATCTACATATCTATCGTGACTAACTACTAAGTTGCTATTCCAGAGTGTATGTCTTATGGAAACGATTTCATCATCTCAGAAAATATCTCAGATACCTTGTCTCATAAAACATTTGATGGTGGAGGCTATGTAGCCTTAGTTAGGCACGTGGGTGGTGTTGTAGGCTAATGCGAAAGACCTGGATTCTATGAAGAATACATGAGCTGTGTGTTGTTCATCTACACGCTTCGAGGGAAACCCATGCATGGCATGCCACACTGCCGAAAAAATATATTCATTCTCTTTCCCATCTGGTCGCAGAGATAGACCATATTTTTA
Source organism: Pinus taeda (assembly GCA_000404065.3). Classification (NCBI taxonomy): domain Eukaryota; kingdom Viridiplantae; phylum Streptophyta; class Pinopsida; order Pinales; family Pinaceae; genus Pinus; species Pinus taeda. Next base: position 48,308 of record APFE031256974.1, on the reverse strand, counting down.
ATCACTTTAGCTAGAAAGCACTTGATCAAGAAATTCTAAAATTACGAAAAACACCTGATGAATCTGTTGATCAATTTTACACACGCTTTTGTAATCTTGCATATTGATTCCCTGAAGATGAAATTGATTGGGAATTTCTTTATGTAAGGTTTGAGTATCTTCTTCACATATCTGAACCCTAATCAATACGCTTCAATGATGGAGCTGTGAAATCATAGGCAGGCATAGTTGTTGTCGCAAGTGACTGTCTGCCTTCACCTCATCAAATAGCTCCACCACCGCGGAGTAATGTGGGAGATCATGCACATGCCTCTGTTGAAATGTCACACTCTCCCACCCCACCTGCTCTTGAGATTTGCGTAGATTTGGCATGCAAGCCTGTTATTTTTCATGTGGACTCTTTCCATCGACCTTCGTCCTCGCGTTCTGTTGATCCTCCGGATTTTACTATCTTATGTTCACCCATTATGGACTCCTCACCTATTTTGAATGAGGATCAAGCTGTCGACGGAGTTGGTGTTATGCAACCAACCTGCACATCGTTCATTATGAGTGTGTGTGGGAATCTAAAGAAGAAGGATGACTCCCTTCCAGCCGCACCTCATCCACTTCATCTTGACATCCCTTGTGATTCCGTCACTACTTATTTCCCTTGTGAAAACACATTTCCAGATGTTTCTACTTCCAATCATTCACAGGACACCTCAGATGTTAGCCTATCATTATAGTGCGGAGACGACACATCTTCGTCAGAAAATCCATTCAATCTGTCATTTATCTTTCTTGAAAACACAGAGGGTGAACATCTTTGCTTCTCATCTACCCCTCTACCCGATTCATCAAATCATGAGGATGTCGAAAAAAATCTCGAATTTTCTGATCTTGGTTGTTGTGATCTATCCACTTCCTCATCCGATCACGATGTTGATTCAATCATTTCCTAAGACACTAGTCTATGATGATCTATATGTCAACAAAGTTGAAACCCCGCAGACTGTCGAGGAACTTCAGCCCGAGCTGATGGTTATGTCAAGCCCTCGTTGTCCTACGGTTGGTTTCACTTCCAGTCAGGAACTTGTTGAAACACTCAAGGCTCCTCATCACTCTCTGCTTTGCATTGAAGATCAACCAAACATCCAGATTTCACTTCCTCCACTCAAGCTACACAATCCCATCACTCATGAGTTGGAGGAATCTTACACAACAAGCACACATGCACAACATAAGTGGCCTACCTTTCTCACGTTTTCTTGCACCTCATAGTCAAGAGAATGCACGCACTCAACATCTGCATGTAGTGTAGCACAACACCATGGCAGCTCCACAAAGTGCATGTCATGTGCGTTCACTCATATATGTTCTGTGGTTAATCGTAAACTTGGAGTGTGTTTGTCTTCATTGTTGTATCTCTCTTATTTGTTGGTTCACATAGATGTCTTGTTCGCGAACCATGCTTTCACAAAAATGGGTCAACCAATGCGCTGGTGACTGCATTGGAAGGATCACCTCACGTGAGATGGTCCATGCACCGTTAGCTTAGGAGTAGGAGTAGTGTTTTCTTTTTCACTTATCTTTGCTTTCTGGTTTGCACGATTGTTTGCTTGCTGACTTGGTTGTTTTGCTTGCTTGTTGTTGTTTTCACTTTGTTTGCTTTGCTTACTATTTTTTTTTACATTGTTTTGTATGATTGGTATATTACTATTTTTGTTTCCGGAAATAAATGCTGCCAACTACTACTTTCTAGCTTTTGAATAGAGTGTGTGGCTGAAATTTGAGGAAAGCTCACGACACTACAACACTTGGCTAGTCTTGTGTCTACCTTATCTATGTTTGGTTGTAACCTTCAGACTATGAATTCCTGACAAAAAATATGAACTATCTGCAAGGGAAGTTTCAGTCCAAACGTGAACTTGTGTCCACGCTGGGAAGCCCCATGCCTATACTCAACCTTCTTCTCTATGTGTTCAAGCTCATCTAACCAGTAGAAATGGAGAAGGGGAAAACCTAAATGAGCAAACCTATGTCAGAGGTCTTACATGCTTCTCTGAAGGAGCAACCTCTTATGCTCTCAATAAGTCGAGATCCCTCTTCCACCCCAAAAATAAATAAGTTCCTATGCACAGTCCTCTTGAAAAATACAAAGGCTTAAGAAGAGAAAGGCTTCCTGCACAAAGAGGTGAAGCAATAAACTCCACTGGGGTACTGACCAGGCTCGCTAGCAGTGAAGAAATGTGTGTTTTCTTGTGTGACTCTACCGAGGTACTATCCAGACCTGTTGGCAGCGGAGCAACACCAAAGATGAAAACTTATCCTCTAAAAATCCTCAAGTCATGGGCTAAACTACCCTTCTCGGATTCGAAACACTAAGATCTAAGCTGAACTTTTGATTTTGTTTGACTAAGTTGGCAAAGGGTGAACCATGTATGTCCATGGGGTAAGTGGGGAATCTAAAGCAACCTGCACAATGATTCAATACTCCCTAAAAGACCAACACCCTGTGCTAGTAATGAATCGAAACAAAGAAGTTGGAGTTCTACTAGTGTGTCGCCAAGTGTTGTAGCGGCGAAAACCACCCTCCAAAATTTTGAAGTCTCCCTTGAGAGTTTCACTTGATGACTGCACACACGTGGGTTCGCTCCATGAGCTTGTGTGAGTCCTCTCATCCGCATTGCTTGTTCATTTCATTCAAGTTTCTGTATGTTGGTGTCTAAGTCATGCTTGTGACCATGTTCTAGTTATGCTTAAAGTCTTCGCTTTGTATGTGTTTGTTGTGTTGATCCAGGTGGATATTGGTGGCCACCCACCAAGTCCACTTGACCCCCACCATTGTTTCTTTCAACTTTTCATTTTCCTTAATTGTAGCACAGTTTACTATTTTTAGCAGTTTTTTGGGTCCTGAACTTTCAGAGCTGTTTTGAGGCCCTAAACGAATCTTTCTGGAAAAAATGGGAGAAAAATGAGGCTATGGCCCAATGTTTCTTTTCCCAAAGTTTGATTTCTCAGACAGATCTTTCTAACGAGATATTGTGTGCGTCAAACGGAGATCGTATGCCAAAGTTACGACCCCGAGAAGTTGATGTACTAATTTACCCAAACGAGGCCGACAGTTTAGCGTTTCATCTTCTAAGGTTAGGTTTTTGGATGTTTAGGGTTTTCCATTGTTTCTCAACAATAAATAGGCCTTCGAACCTCATTGTAACATAGTTCAAAGGCATGTAGCCGCCACATCTCTTCTCAAAGATAAGCTACCATTTCCCTAGCTAGTTTATTTCCATTTCTGTTTGTAAGCATATTTCAGTATTTTACAATAACGAAATGAAGTATTATTTCCACTGAATATCTATATTTATGGTTATATATGTAATTTGTTACGTTCCTATTAAAATCCAGATCAGTGGTATCAGAGTGGTCTGCTCTTTCTCTGTCTTTCTTTGCATGTCCCCAACGAGGTCAGGATATAAGGAGTTAGGGCTTGAATTGGTCGAACATTTGCAGGACCAACTTCGCAAATCCTGACGGCCTCCCATGGTAAATGAAAAGAAAGATGAGGGGGCAAGAGATCCTATCAAAATATTGCTCGAAGATGCCCTCGAGTGACAAAGGAATGTGATGATGGACAACTTTGCCCAGATCCTTCAGCGACTACCCAAGGGCGACACATCTACTTCCAGCATCTACTCTGGAAGTGCCACACCCTTTAAGGTAAAGTTAACTTTGACATTCCCATATTTGAGGGTCAGATAGATACAAATGTCGTAGATAAATGGTTAAATCTGCTATAAGGGTATTTTTCCATTCATGACTTTTCTGGCTAGGAAAAGATTACCTTCACTCTTCTCAAAGCTGCCCCGCACGTCAAGGACTAGTGGGAAACCTACTGCGTGCAGAAGGATGAAAGTATGGCCTCACTGTTTTCAGCCGCACCCACTTGGAATTCATTCCAAACTACCATCAAGGAGCAGTAGTATCCTGTCAGAAGCTATAAGGATCAATACATAAAGTGGACCACGTTGCGGCATGGAAGGGACCAAGACGTGTTAGAGTTTATCAATATTTACCATACCCTTCACACAAAGTTCGGTATTAAGGATTCAGAGCAGCATTTGGTACTCAAATACCATGGTTGTCTACACAAGTACCTCCAGGAAGAAACAGAATTCCTGAACATCTCCTCGCTCGGCATGGCATACCGATATACCGACAAGGTCGAGCAAAAGTTTAAATTGAAGAAGCGAGACTTTGGATCTGCGAATCCGAAGCAAGGGAAAGGTGCCCCCAAACCTCAAAAAAAATGACAAAGACAATGCGGGGCAGCCCAGGACAACCCTGCCAAAGTTGCAAGCTAAGAACATCACTGCAAAGCTGAAAAAGGACACAGGAAAGTGGTGTGAGTTCCATAGGAGCTCCACTCACAACACAAGTGAGTGTCGGGCCAAGCAATCACTGGTGGCCGAGCTAAGGGTTTCTAAATCAGGTGCATGTTCCAACTTTGAGTCAGAACCTGACAAGGGGAATGATAAAGGGAAGAAAATTATCGATGTGGAGCCCAACACCACTGTTGCCACTACAAAGATTCAGAAGGAGGAACCCAAAGATCTAGAGGAGGAGGAGTGTCTTTTCCACTCCCAGATGTGGGTAAAGGGCTCCCCACTACAGTTCATTGTCGACAGTGGGAGCCAAAAGAACCTCATTTCGGCAGAGGTCGTGAAGCAGTTGGGCTTACCGACCATAGCACATCCACAACTATACAACATCAGTTGGCTTCATCAAGGACGGGATCTTCGTGTAAGCCAATAGTGTTGCCTTCCATACAACATCAAGCCCTTCACAGATGAGGTATTGTGTGACGTTTCTCCCCTTGATGTTTGTGATTTATTATTAGGACAAGCATACTTGTGGGAGCGACATTTTGTGTATGAATCAAGGCCCCGTGCTATTATTGTTACTTTGGGAAATAAGTTGTATAGGATAGTGGAGGTAGCACCGCCTACCGACATCTCTTTAGTTATTGCAAAACAATGCAGTAAGCTCATTTCCAAAATAGAAAAAATTGTTTTCCTGATGATACACCCTCAAGGAAAGAATAGGATGATGGCCACGACCTCCAAACAGGGCCCCCTCGCATGAAAACTACAGATGGACAACTTTGTGGAGGAGTACGAAGACATATTCACCTCCTCCGCAGGAGTTCCTCTACAGTGCCAGGTCAAGCACTCTGTCAATATGACCCCAAGTGCGCCGCTACTGAATGGACCAATTTATCTATGCTTTGTTATGGAGAATGATGAAATCAAGAGGCATATTCAGCAATTGTTGCAAAAAGTTCATATCCATCCACGTTCATCGCCTTGTGGGAGCCTGATCATGTTGGTACAGAAGAAGGGTGGGACTTGGAGACTTTATATTGACTATTGGGTGCTAAACAAGATCAGTGTCCCTAACAAGTACCCGATCCCATGGATTGATGACCTCCTAGACCAACTGAAGGGGGAAAAATATTCCAGCAAGATCGATTTGAATTCAGGATATCACCAGGTACCAATCCAACCCTCTGATGTGTGGAAGACTACATTCAAAGCCAAGGAGGGCCTATTCGAATGGTTGGTTATGCCTTTCGGATTGACGAATGCTCCTGTAACCTTCATGATGCCAATGGATGACATATTGCAGCCATTCACCAACTCATTTGTAGTGGTACACTTGGATTACATCCTGATCTTTAGCCAAAGTTGGGAAGAGCACCTCCACCACATCGACAGGTTCTCCAAACACTGCGACAACACAAGTTATGTGCCAATTTGAAGAAATGAACTTTTGGCATGACCCAAGTTCAGTATCTGGGATACATTATTGATGAACAGGGGGTGCATGTGGATCCAGCCAAGATCCAAGTCATTCGGGATTGGCCATCTCCAACCACTCTGATAGA
>APFE031256974.1:0-41748 GCA_000404065.3 Pinus taeda | reverse complement strand
GCCATCTCCAACCACTCTGATAGAGCTTCGCAACTTTCTAGGTCTTGCCAACTTCTACTGCAGGTTCGTGTTGGGATTTTCTCATATCACTTGGCCCTTGAGTCAAGTCACCAAGGGAGGAGTGAAAGAAAAATTATTTTGGTATGAATGTAAACAGAATGAATTCACAAAGTTGAAAGATTGCCTCTGCTCGGTACCAATGCTCACATTACCACACTTGCAACAACCATTTGAGGTCGAGATAGATTCCTCTGACTATGCTATTGAGGCAATCCTTACTCAACACGAGCATCCAGTGGCATATCACAATGAGACACTCTCAGACACAGTCTGGAAGTATCCCACTTATGACAAAGAGATGTATTCCACTGTGTAGGCTTGCCGATAATGGAAGCATTACATTTTGGGGAAGGAAACGGTCATCCACATAGACCATCGACCCCTGTAGTTCATACAGACCCAAGGGAAATTTCATAATGATCGCCATCAGAAGTGGTCCACATACCTACAACAGTTCCATTTGAATATCAAGTATAAGAAGAGCAGCACCAATAATGTTGCAGATTGCCTTAGTCAACCACTGATCATGGCGTTAACCACCATGCTCAACTCTTGTGGGCACAAGACTTCTAATTGGCCACTTCTCTACAAAAGTGACCTTAAATTCGACCACACATACCAGGCACCCTTGGAGTGTCAGCATGTTCTAGATTTTCACCTCTAGGATGCCTTGTTATTCCACCTGGGTCACCTTTGTGTTCCCTCAAGCGAGCGTGCCAAGATGATTCAGGAAGCACACTACAGACTGGCTGCTGGGCATTTGGGGGTCAAGAAAACGGTGGTAGTACTATAGAAGTATTTATATTGGCCGAATCTCTAATAGGATGTCAAGAAGTACATCAGATCATGCAGTGCCTGCACCAGTGCCAAACTGACCATCAAGAAGCAAGGCCTTTATAACCTGTTGCCTAACCCTAGTCAACCTTGGGAATCCATCTCCATGGATTACACATTGAGCCTTCCTTCTACTAAGCATGGAAACGACTATGTTTTTGTGGTCGTCGACAGGTTCTCAAAGATGGCCATTATGGCGGTCTGCAAGAAGAATATCACAACAGAAGGCACTGCTAAACTCTTCTTTGAACGACTGTGGGTACACTTTGGGATCCCACAGCCTATCATTCTTAGATCGAGACAACAGGTTCCTCAGTACATTTTGGTCTAGTCTTTGGTCGAGGCTGGACACCAAACTCGCTAAGTCCATAGCCTTCCATCCTCAAACTGATGGTCAAATAGAGGTTGTGAACAGGATGATCATACACATTCTGTACATGTACAACTCAAAGAATCCACGCACATGGGATTAGAACCTCCCCTATGTTCAGCACAACTACAAGCGGGCTCTCTACAGCTCGACTGGCCACAACCCTTTTCAGGTGGGCTTGGGATTCTATCCACTATGTCCCATTGATGTGGCCATGCCGTTGCAGCTACTCACACAGATTCGGCTCATGTCCATTCTGAAAAAGATAAGTTAAACAACTTCATTGAGCACATCCAACATATTCGCTAGCAGGTCCATGACATTCTGGAGAAATCAAATGCCAAGTACAGGCAGCAACATGATGAAATGGGGTAACACACAAGTTTTAGGTGGGTGACAAATTATGGTTGCATTTGCAAAAGGAATGCCTTACTGGAGCCTATCGGAAACTCAGACCACTCTGATATGGTCCTTACACCATTACCAAGGCTCTAGGAGATAATGCATTTGAGCTCAGCATTCCCCCATTCCTTGGCCTGCACCCAGTGTTCAATGTGGACCACCTTCGACCATACTTCCTACCATTACTAGACACATCCAACATTGTAGAACAACTCACACCCACAGAGTTAAATCCATATTGCATGTAAAAAGCTACAACTTATCGGATCATGGACACATAGATCAAGCACATTCGCCAGCAGAATATCCAATTGTATCGAATTGTCAAAGCAGGCCAACTCCTTCACCAGGGCAAGTGGCTCACCAGGTACCAAGTTCAGTAGAAGTTTCCTCATCGCATGGAGGAACTCAACGCAACAGGGACAATTGCTTCCTATGGGGGGGAGGAATGATCCAGGTGGATATTGGTGGCCACTCACCAAGTCCACTTGGACCCCCACCATTGTTTCTTTCAACTTTTCAGTTTCCTTAATTGTAGCACAATTTACTATTTTTAGCAATTTTTCGAGTCCTGAACTTCCGGAGTCATTTTGAGGCCCTAAATGACGTTTTTTAGGAAAACTGGGAGCAACATAGGTCCATGGACCGATGTTTCTCTTCCCAAATTTGTAGTTTTTGAATAGATCTTTCTAAGGAGATATTGTGCGTGTCAAACAAAGATCTTATCTCAAAGTTACGACCCTGGGAAGTTGATGTACCAATTTACCCAAACAGGGCCCACAGTTTGGCGTTTCATCTTCTAGGGTTAGGTTTTTGGATGTTTAGGGGTTTTCCATTGTTTCTCAACAATAAATAGGCCTTCAAGCCTCATTGTAACACAATTCAGAGGCATGTAGCTGCCACATCTCCTCTCAGAGATAAGCTACCATCGCACTAGCTAGTTTATTTCCATTTCTGTTTGTAAGCATATTTCAGTATTTTACAGTAATGAAATGAAGTATTATTTCTGCTACATATCTATATATATGGTTATCTTTGTAATTTGTTGCATTCCTGTTTAAATCTAGATCAGTGGTATCAGAGCGGTCTGCTCTTTCTCTGTCTTTCTTTGCATGTCCCCACTAAGGTCGGGATATAAGGAGTTAGGGCTTGAATTGGTCGAACCTTTGCAGGACCAGCCTCACAAATCCTTATGGCCTCCCATGGCAGATGAAAAGAAAGACAAGGGGGCAGGAGTTCTTATCAAAATCTTGCTCGAAGAGGCCCTCGAACAACAAAGGAACGCAATGATGGACAACTTTGCCCAGATCCTTTAGCGGCTACCCAAGGGCGACACATCTACTTCCAACAGCTACTCTGGAAGCGCCAGACACTTTAAGATGCAAGTTAACTTTGACATTCCCATATTTGAGGGACAAATAGATGAAGATGCCATAGATAAAAGGTTAAATATGCTATAAGGGTATTTTTCTGTTTATGACTTTTCCGGCTGGGAAAATATTACTTTTGCTCTTCTCAAAGTCCCACCCCACATCAAGGAGTAGTGGGAAACCTATTGCATGCAAAGGGATGAAAGTACAACCTCACTGTTTTTAGCCGCACCCACTTGGAATTCATTTCAAACTTCCATCAAGGAGCAGTACTACCCTGTCGGAAGCTATGAGGATCAATACATAAAGTGGACCACGCTGCGGCAGGGTAGGGACCAAGATGAGCCGAAGTTTACAAATATTTTCCATACCCTTCACACAAAGTTGGGTATCAAGGATTCAGAGCAGTATTTGGTACTCAAATACCGTGGCTTCTTGCACAAGTACATCCAAGAAGAAATAGAATTCCTGAACATCTCCTCGCTCAGCATGGCATACTGATATGCCATCAAGGTTGAGCAAAAGTTTAAATAGAAGAAGCAAGACCTTGGATCTGTGAATCCGAAGCAAGGGAAAGGTGCCCCCAAACCGTAGAACAAAGGACAAAGCCAAGGCAAGGCAGCCCAGGACAACCTGCCAAAGATGCAAGCAAAGAATAGCACTGCGAAGCCGAAAAATGACACGTGAAAGTCTTGTGAGTTCCATAAGAGCTCCACTCACAACACAAGTGAGTTTCGGGCCAAGTAGTCACTGTTGGCCGAGCTAAGGATTCTAGAATTAGATGCATGTTCCGACTCTAAGTTAGAACCCAATAAGGGGAATGACAAAGGGAAGCAGATTATCGATGTAAAGCCCAATGCCACCACTGCCACCACAAAGATCCAAAAGGAGGAACCCAAAGATCCAAAGGAGGAGGAGCGTCTCTTCCGCTCCCAGATGTGGGCAAAGGGCTCCCCACTATAGTTCAATGTCGAAAGCAGGAGCCAAAAGAACCTCATTTCAGTAGAGGTTGTGAAGCGGATAGGCTTACCGACCACAACACATCCACAACCATACACCATCGGGTGGCTTCACCAAGGACGGGATCTTCGCGGAAGCCAGAAGTGTCACCTTCCATACAATGTTAAGCCCTTCATGGATGAGGTATTGTGTGACATTACTCCCCTTGATGTTTGAGATGTATTATTAGGACAACCATACTTGTGGAAGTGACATGTTGTGTATGAATCAAGGCCCCGGGCTGTTATTGTTACTTTAGGAAATAAGTTGTACAGGATATTGGAGGTAGCACCGCCTACCGCCATCTCTTTGGTTATTGCAAAACAATGTAATAAGCTCATTTCCAAACCAGAAAGTTTGTCTTCCTGATGATATTCCCTCAAGGAAAGAAGAAGATAGTGGCCACAACCTCCAGACAGGGCCCCTCCTCACAACAACTACAGATGGACAATATCGTGGAGGACTACAAGGACATCTTCACCTCCCCCGTAGGAGTTCCTCTGCACTGTCAGGTCAAGCACTCTATCGATCTGACCCTAGGTTTGCCACTACCCAATGGACCAATTTATTGGTGCTCTATTCTAGAGAACGATGAAATAAAGAGGCAGATTTAGTAGCTGTTGCAGAAAGCTCACATCCGTCCGAGTTCATTTCCTTCTGGAAGCCTGATTGTGTTGGTATAGAAGAAGGATGGGACTTGGAGACTTTGTATTGACTATCGGGCACTGAATAAGGTCACTGTCCATAATATGTATCCGATCCCATGGATTGATGACCTCCTAGACCAACTAAAGGGGGCAAAATATTTCAACAAGATTGATTTGAAATCAAGATATCACCAGGTACCAATCGAATCCTCGGATGTGTGGAAGATTGATTTCAAATCCAAGGAGGGCCTATTCAAATGGCTGGTTATGCCTTTTGGATTGACGAATTCTCCTACAACCTTCATGAGGCTAATGGATGGCATTTTCAGCCATTCACCAACTCATTTGTAGTGGTTTACTTGGATTACATCTTGATCTTCAGCCAGAGTTGGGAAGAGCACCTCCACCACATCTGATAGGTTCTCCCAACACTACGACAACACAAGTTATGTGCCAATTTGGAGAAATGAACTTTTGGCATGACCCAGGTTCAGTATCTAGGATAAATTATTGATGAACAGGGGGTTCATGTGGATCCAGCCAAGATCCAAGTCATTCGGGATTGGCCATCTCCAACCACTCTGACAGAGCTCTGCAGCTTTCTAGGTCTTGCCAACTTCTACCGCAGGTTCGTGTTGGGATTTTCTCATACCACTTGGCCCTTGAGTCAAGTCACCAAGGGGGGAGCGAAAGAAAAATTATTTTGGTATGAATCTCAACAGAAGGCATTCACAGAGTTGAAATATCACCTCTGCTCGGCACCAATTCTTGCATTACCAAACTTGCAACAACCATTTGAGGTCAAGACAGATGCCTCTAACTACGCTATTGGGGTAGTCCTTACTCAACATGGGCATCCAATGGCATATCACAGTGAGACACTTTCAGACACAATCTGGAAGTATCCCACTTATGACAAAGAGATGTTTCCATTGTGGAGGCCTACCGACAATGGAAGCATTACATTTTGGGGAAGGAAACGGTCATCCACACAGACCACCGACCCCTGCAGTTCATACAGACCTAAGGAAAATTGAAAAATGATCGCCATAAGACGTAGTCCACATACCTACAACTATTCCATTTGAATATCAAGTATAAGAAGGGCAACACCAATAACATTGCAGATTGCCTCAGTCGACCACCGATAATGGCGTTAACAACCGTGCTCAACTCTTGTGGGCATGAGACTTCTGATTGGCCAATTCTCTACAAAAGTGACCCAGAATTTGGCCACACATACCAAGCACTCTTGGAGGGTGAGCATGTTCCAAATTTTCACCTCCAGGATGCCTTGTTATGCCACCTGGGTCACCTTTGTGTTCCTTCAAGCGAGCGTGCAAAGATGATTTGGGAAGCACACTATAGTCCGACTGATGGGCATTTCAGTGTCGAGAAAATGGTGGCAGTACTGTAGAAGTATTTCTATTGGCCAAATCTTCAACAGGATGTCAGGAATTACATCAAATCATGCACTGCCTGTGCCATTGCCAAACCGACCATCAAGAAGCAAGGCCTCTATACCCTGCTGCGTACCCCTAGTCGACCTTGGGAATCCATCTCCATGGATTACATGTTGAGCCTTCCTTCTACTAATCATGGAAATGACTGTGTTTTTGTGGTCATTGATAGGTTCTCGGAGATGGCCATTATGGCGACCTACAAGAAGAATATCACAATAGAAGCCACTACTAAACGCTTCTTTGAACGTGTGTGGGTACACATTGAGATCCCACAGTCTATCATCTCAGATCGGGACAACATGTTCCTCAATACATTTTGGTCCAATCTTTAGTCAATGCTGGACACCAAACTCACTAATTCCACAGCCTTCGATCCTCAAACTGATGGCCAGACAGAGGTTGTGAATGGGATGATCGTACACATTTTGCGCATGTACAACTCAAAGCATCCATGCACATGGGATGAGAGCCTCCCTTATGTTCAGCACAGCTACAACCGGGCTCTCCATATCTCGACTCGCCACAGTCCTTTTCAAATGGGCTTGGGATTCTAGCCACTATGTCCCATTGATGTGGCCATGCCATTTGCAGCTACTCACGCAGATTCGGCTCATGTCTAGTCCGAAACAGATAAGGAAAACAAATTCATTGAGCACATCCAACATATTTGCCAGTAGGTCCACGACATTATGGAGAAATCAAATTCGAAGTACAAGCAATGACATGATCAACATCGAGTGCCACACAAGTTTCAGATGGGTGACAAACTCTGGTTGCATTTGCAAAAGGAACGCCTCACCAGAGCCTATTGGAAACTTAGACCACTCCGATATGGTCCTTACTTCATTACCAAGGCTGTGAGATACAATGCATTTGAGCTCAACATTCCCCCATTCCTTGGCCTACACCTAGTGTTCAATGTGGACCACCTTCGACCATACTTCCCACCATTACTAGACACAACCGACATTGTAGAACAGTTCACACCCACAGAGTTAAATCTAGATTGCATGGAACAAGCTGCAACTGATCAAATCATGGACACACATCAAGCACACTCACCAGTAGAATATCCAACTGTATTGAATTGTCAAAGCAGGCCAACTCCTTCACCAAGGCAAGTGGCTCACGAGGGACCAAGTTCAACAGAAGTTTCCTCATCTCGTGGAGGAACTCAACACAATGGGTACCATTGCTTTCTAAGGGAGGAGGAATGATCCAAGTGGATATTGGTGGCCACATGCCAAGTCCACTTGGACCCCCACCATTGTTTCTTTCAGCTTTTGAGTTTCCTTAATTGTAGCATAGTTTACTAGTTTTAGCAGTTTTCTAGTCCTGAACTTCCGAAGCCGTTTTGAGGCCCTAAACAACATTTTTGGGAAAACTAGTAGCAACGGGTGTACCTAGTTTGATTTTTCTCTTCCCAAATTTGTATTTCTCAGATACATCTTTATAACGAGATATTTTGCGTGTCAAACAGAGATTGCATGCCAAAGTTACGACCCCGAGAAGTTGATGTACCAATTTACCCAAACGGGGCCCATAGTTTGGCGTTTCATCTTCTAGGGTTAGGTTTTTGGATGTTTAGGATTTTCCATTGTTTATCAACAATAAATAGGCCTTCGAGCCTCATTCTAACACAGTTCAGAGGCATGTAGCTGCCACATCTCTTCTCAGAGATAAGATACCCTCGCCCTAGCTAGTTTATTTCCATTTCTGTTTGTACGCATATTTCAGTATTTTACAGTAATGAAATGTAGTATTATTTCCATTGCATATCTATATTTATGGTTACTATGTAATTTGTTGCATTCCTGTTTAAATCCGGATCATTGGTATCAGAGTGGTTTGCTCTTTCTTGGCCTTTCTTTGCATGTCCCCAAAGAGGTCGGGATATAAGGAGTTAGGGCTTGAACTGGTCGAACCTTTGCAGGACCAACCTCACAAATACCAATGGCCTCCCATGGTGGATGAAAAGAAAGATGAGGGGGCAAGAGATCTTATCAAAATCTTGCTTGAAGACGCCTTTGAGCAACAAAGGAACGTGATGATAGACAACTTTGCCTAGATCCTTCAACGGTTACCCAGGGGCGACACATCTACTTCCAACAACTACTCTTAAAGCGTTACACCCTTTAATGTACAAGTTAACTTTGACATTCCCATAGTTGAGGGTCAGATAGATGCAGATGCCATAGGTAAATGTTTAAATCTGCTAGAAGGGTATTTTTCTATTCATGACTTTTCTGGCTTGGAAAATATTACTTTAGCTCTTCTCAAAGCTGCCCCCCACGTCAAGGACTGGTGGGAAACCTACTATGTGCATAAGGATGAAAGTACAACCTCATTGATTTTAGCGTACCCAATTGGAATTCATTCCAGACTGCCATCAAGGAACAGTACTACCCTGTTAGAAACTATGAGGATCAATACATAAAGTGGACCACGCTGTGGCAGGGAAGGGACCAAGACATGCCAGAGTTTACTAATATTTTCCATACCCTTCACACAAAGTTGGGTATCAAGGATTCAGACCAGCATTTGGTACTCAAATACTATGGCTGCCTGCACAAGTACATCCAGTAAGAAATAGAATTCCTGAACATCTCCTCACTTGGCATGGCATACCGATATGCCATCAAGGTCGAGCAAAAGTTTAAACAGAAGAAGCAAGACTTTGGATCTGTGAATCAGAATCAAGGGAAAGGTGCCCCCAAACCATAGAACAAAGGACAAAGCCAAGGCGGGGTGGCCCAGGAAAACCTGCCAAAGCTGCAAGCAAAGAACAATGCTGCGAAGCCGAAAAATGACACAGGAAAGTGGTTTGAGTTCCATAAGAGCTACACTTACAACACAACTGAGTGTCGGGCCAAGAAGTCACTAGTGGCCGAGCTAAGGGTTTCAAAATTAGATGCATGTTTCGACTCTAAGTAAAAACCCGATAAGGGGAATGATAAAGGGAAGTAGATTATCAATACAGAGCCCAATGCCACTGTTGCCACCATGAAGATCCAGAAGGAGGAACCAGAAGATCCAGAGGAGGAGTGCCTCTTCCACTCCCAGATGTGGGTAAAGGGCTCCCCGCTACAGTTCATTGTTGATAGCGGGAGCCAAAAGAACCTCATTTCGGTAGAGGTCGTGAAGCGGCTGGGCTTACCAACCACAACACATCCACAACTGTACACCATCGGGTGGCTTCACCAAGGATGAGATATTTGCATAAGCCAACAGTGTCGCTTTCCATACAAAATCAAGCTCTTCACGGATGAGGTATTGTGTGACATTGCTCCCCTTGATGTTTTTGATGTATTATTAGGACAACCATACTTGTGGAAGTGACATTTTGTGTATCAATCAAGGCCTCATGCTGTTATTGTTACTTTGGGAAATAAGTTGTACAAGATAGCGGAGGTAGCACTGCCTATCGCCATCTCTTTTGTTACTACAAAACAATGCAGTAAGCTCATTTCCAAAATAGGAAAATTTGTTTTCCTGATGATATCTCATCAAGGAAAGAAGAAGACAGTCGCCACGACCTCCAGATAGGGCCCCTCCACATGAAAAATATAGATGGACAAGGTCGTACAGGAGTACGAGGACATCTTCACCTCCCCTGCAAGAATTCCTCTCCACTGTCAAGTCAAGAACTCCATCGATTTGACCTCAGGTGCGTCGCTACCCAATGGACCAATTTATTGGTGCTCTGTTATGGAGAATGATGAAATCAAGAGGTAGATTCAGCAGCTGTTGCAGAAAGGTCACATCTGTCTAAGTTCATCGCCTTGTGGGAGCCCGATCGTGTTGGTATATAAGAAGGATGGGACCTGGAGACTCTGTATTGACTATCGGATGCTGAACAAGATCATTGTTCATAATAGGTACCCGATCCCACAAATTGATGACCTCCTGGATCAACTAAACGGGGGAAAATATTTTAGCAAGATCAATTTGAAGTTAGGATATCACCAGGTACAAATTGAACCCTCTGATGTGTGGAAGACTGCCTTCAAAGCCAAGGAGGGCATGTTCAAATGGTTGGTTATGCCTTTCGGATTGACGAATACTCCTACAACGTTCATGACACTAATGGATGACATCTTGTGGCCATTCACCAAATCATTTGTAGTGGTATACTTCGATGACATCCTGATCTTCAGCCAGAGTTGGGAAGAGCACCTCCACCACATCCAACAGGTTCTCCAAACACCGTGGCAACAAAATTTATGTGCCAATTTGGAGAAATGCACTTTTGGCATGAACCAGGTTCAGTATCTGAGATACATTATTGATGAACGGGGGGTGCATGTGGATCCAGCCAAGATCCAAGTCATTTAGGATTGGCCATCTCCAACCACTCTGATAGAGCTCCACATCTTTCTAGGTCTTTCCAACTTCTACTGCGGGTTCGTGTTAGGATTTTCTCATATCACTTGGCCCTTGAGTCAAGTCACCAAGGGAGGAGTGAAAGAAAAATTCTTTTGGTATGAATCTCAACAGAAGGAATTCATAGAGTTGAAAGATCACCTCTACTTAGCACCAGTGCTCGCATTACCATACTTACAACAACGATTTGAGGTAGAGACAGATGCCTCTGACTATGCTATTGGGGTAGTCCTTACTCAACACGGGCATCTAGTGGCATATCACAATGAGACAATTTCAGACACAATCTGGAAGTATCCCACTTATGAAAAAGAGATGTATTCCATTGCGTAGGCCTACCAACAATGGAAGCATTACATTTTGGGGAAGGAAACGGTCATCCACACACACCACTGACCCCTATAGTTCATACAAACCCAAGGGAAATTGTAGAATGATCATCATCAGAAGTGGTCCACGTACCTACAACAGTTCCATTTGAATATCAAGTATAAGAGGGGCAACATCAATAATGTTGTAGATTGCCTCAGTCGACCACCGATAATGGCATTAACCACCGTGCTCAACTCTTGTGGGCATGAGACTTCTGATTAGCCACTTCTCTACAAAAGGGACCCAGAACTCGGCCACACATACCAAGCACTCTTGGAGGGTCAGCATGTTCCAGATTTTCACTTCCATGATGCCTTGTTATTCCACCTGGGTCACCTTTGTGTTCCTTCAAGTGAGCAAGCCAAAATGATTTGGGAATCATACTACAGTCAGATTGTTGGGCATTTCAGGGTCGAGAAAACGGTGGCAGTACTGCAGAAGTATTTCTATTGGCCGAATTTTCGATAGGATGTCAAGAAGTACATCAGATCATGCACTGCCTGCGCCATTGCCAAATTGACGTTCAAGAAGCAAGGCCTCTATACCCTGCTGCCTACCCCTAGTCGACCTTGGGAATTCATATCCATGGATTACATGTCGAGCCTTCCTTCTACTAAGCATGGAAACAACTGTGTTTTTGTGGTTGTTGACAGGTTCTCGAAGATGGCCATTATGGTGGCCTACAAGAAGAATATCATAGCAAAAGCCACTGCTAAACTCTTCTTTGAACAAGTGTGGATACACTTTGGTATCCCGTAGCCTATCATCTCAAATAAGGATAGCAGGTTCCTCAGTACATCTTGGTCCAATCTCTGGTCGATGCTGGACACCAAACTCACTAAGTCCATAGCCTTCCATCCTCAAATTGATGGTCAGACAGAGGTTGTGAACAGGGTGATTGTAAAAATTTTTCACATGTACAACTCAAAGAATCCGCGCTCATGGGATGAGAGCATCCCTTATGTTCAGCACAACTACAACTATGCTCTCCACAGCTAGACTGGCCACATCCCTTTTCAAGTGGGCTTGGGATTCCAGCCACTATGTCCCATTGTCGTGGCCATGCCATTTGCAGCTACTTACGTAGATTCAACTCATGTCTAGTTCGAAATAGATAAGGCAAACAACTTCATTAATCACATCCAACGTATTCTCCAGTAGGTCCATGAAATTTTGGATAAATCAAATGCCAAGTATAAGTAGCGACATGATCAACATCGAGTGCCACACAAGTTTCAGGTGGGTGACAAATTTTGGTTGCATTTGCAAAAGGAACTCCTTACCGGAGCCTATCAGAAATTCAGACCACTCTGATATGGTCCTTACACCATTACCAAGGCTATGGGAGATAATGCATTTGAGCTCAACATTCCCCCATTCCTTGGCCTGCACCCAATGTTCAATGTGGATCACCTTCGGCCATACTTCCCACCATTACTAGACACATCCGACATTGCAGAACAACTCACACCCACAGAGTTAAATCCATATTGCATGGAACAAGCTACAACTGATCGGATCATGGACACAGAGATCAAGCACACTCACCAGCAGAATATCCAATTGTATCGAATTGTCAAAGCAGGCCAACTCCTTCACCAAGGCAAGTGGCTCACTAGGGACCAAGTTCAGCAGAAGTTTCCTCATCTCATGGAGGAACTCAATGCAACGGGGACCATTGCTTCCTAAGGGGGGAGGAATGATCCAGGTGGATATTGGTGGCCACCCACCAAGTCCACTTGGACCTCCACCATTGTTTCTTTCATATTTTTAGTTTCCTTAATTGTAGCACAATTTACTATTTTTAGCAGTTTTTCGGGTCCTGAACTTCCGGAGCCATTTTGAGGCCCTAAACCACGTTTTTTGGGAAACCTAGGAGCAACATGTGTCCATGTACCTCTTTTTCTCTTCCCAAAATTGTATTTCGTGGATAGATCTTTCTAACGAGATATTATGCGCATCAAACGGAGATCGTATGCCAAAGTTACGATCCTAGGAAGTTGATGTACCAATTTACCCAAATAGGGCCCACAATTTGGTGTTTCATCTTCTAGGGTTAGGTTTTTGGATTTTTAGGGTTTTCCATTGTTTCTCAACAATAAATAGGCCTTTAATCCTCATTGTAACACAGTTCAGAGGCATGTGGCCACCACATCTCTTCTAAGAGATAAGCTACCTTCACCTTAGCTAGTTTATTTCCATTTCTGTTTGTATGCATATTTCAGTATTTTACAATAATGAAATGAAGTATTATTTCTGCTGCATATCTATATTTATCGATATTTCTGTAATTTTTTTCATTCCTATTTAAATCTAGATCAATGGTATCAGAGCAGTCTGCTCTTTCTCTGTCTTTCTTTGCATGTCCCCAACGAGGTCGCGATATAAGGAGTTAGGGCTTGAACTGGTCGAACCTTTGCAGGACTAGTCTTGCAAACCCCGACAGCCTCCCATGGCATATGAAAAGAAAGATGAGGGGGTAGGAGATCCTAGCAAAATATTGTTCGAAGAGGCCCTCGAGTGACAAAGGAATGTGATGATGAACAACTTTGCCTAGACCCTTCAGCGGCTACCCAGGGGTGACACATCTACTTCCAGTAGCTACTTTGGAAGTGCCACACCCTTTAAGGTACAAGTTAACTTTGACATTCCCATATTTGAGGGTCAGATAGATGCAAACATCGTAGATAAATGGTTAAATCTACTATAAGGGTATTTTTCTGTTCATGATTTTTCTGGCCGGGAAAAGAATACTTTCACTCTTCTCAAAGCCACCCCCCATGTCAAGGACTGGTGGGAAACCTACTGAGTGTAGAAGGATGAAATTATGGCCTCACTATTTTCAGTCGCACCCACTTGGAACTCATTCTAGACTACCATCAAGGAGAAGTACTACCTTGTCGGAAGCTATGAGGATCAATACATAAAGTGGACCACACTGCGGTAGGGAAGGGGCCAAGATATGCCAGAGTTTACTAATATTTTCCAGACCCTTCTCACAAAGTTCGGTATCAAGGATTCGGAAAAGCATTTGGTACTCAAATACTATGGCTACATCTAGGAAGAAATAGAATTCCTAAACATCTCCTCGCTTAGCATGGCATACCAATATGCCGACAAGGTCGAGAAAAAGTTTAAACAAAAGAAGCGAGAATTTGGATCTGCGAATTCAAAGTAAGGGAAAGGTGCCCCCAAACTATAGAAGAAAGGACAAAGCCAAGGCAGGGCAGCCAAGGACAACCCACCAAAGCTGCAAGCTAATACCAGTGCCATGAAGCCAAAAAAGAACACGGGAAAGTGGTGTGAGTTCCATAAGAGCTCCACTCACAACACAAGTGAGTGTTAGGCCAAGCAGTCACTGGTGGCTGAGCAAAGGGTTTCAGAATTAGATACATGTTCTAACTCTGAGTCAGAACCTGACAATGAGAATGACAAAAGGAAGCAGATTAGCAATGCGGAGCCCAACGCCACCATTGCCACCACGAAGATCCAGAAGAAGGAACCCGAAGATCCAGAGGAGAAGGATCGTCTCTTCCACTCCCAGATGTGGGTAAAGGGCTCCCCACTAGAGTTCATTGTTGATAACATGAGCGAAAAGAACCTCATTTCAGCAAAGGTCGTGAAGTGGCTGGGCTTACCAACCACAACACATCCACAATCGTACACCATTGGGTGGCTTCACAAAGGACGAAATCTTCGCATAAGCCAACAATGTCGCCTTCCACACAACATCAAGCCCTTCACGGATGAGGTATTGTGTGACGTTTCTCCCCTTGATGTTTGTGATGTATTATTAGGAAAACCATACTTGTGGAAGTGACATGTTGTGTATGAATCAAGCCCCCGTGTTGTTATTGTTACTTTGGGAAATAAGTTGTACAGGATGCCGGAGGTAGCATCACCTACCACCATCTCTTTGGTTACTGCCAAACAATGCAGTAAGCTCATTTCCAAAACCAAAAAATTTGTTTTCCTGATGATACGCCCTCAAGGAAAGAAGAATACGGTGGCCATGACCTCCAGACAGGCCCCCTCCGCACGACAACTACAAATGGACAAGGTCGTGGAGGAGTATGAGGACATCTTCACCTCCCATGGAGGAGTTCCTCTACACTGTTAGGTCAAGCACTCCATCGATCTGACCCCAGGTGTGCCACTACCCAATGGACCAATTTATCTGTGCTCTATTCTGGAGAACAATGAAATCAAGAGGTAGATTCAGCAGCTATTGCAGAAAGGTCAGATATGTACGAGTTCATCGCCTTGTGGGAGCCTGATCGTGTTGGTACAAAAGAAGGATGGGACTTGGAGATTTTGAATTGACTATTGAGCACTGAACAAGATCACTGTCCCTAATAGGTACCCAATCGCATGGATTGATGACCTCCTAGACCAACTAAAGGTGGCAAAATATTTCAACAAGATTGATTTGAAGTCAGGATATCACCAGGTACCAATCGAACCCTCTGATGTGTGAAGTTTGCCTTCAAAGCCAAAGAGGGCATGTTCGAATGGTTGGTTATGCCTTTCAAATTGACGAATGCTCCTGCAACCTTCATGAGGCTAATGGATGACATTTTGTGGCCATTCACCAACTCATTTGTTGTGGTATACTTGGATGACATCCTGATCTTCAGCTAGAGTTGGGAAGAGCACCTCCACCACATCCAAAAGGTTCTCCAAACACTGTGGCAACACAAGTTATGTGCCAATTTGGAGAAATGCACTTTTTGCATGACCCAAGTTCAGTATCTGGGATACATTATTGATGAACAGGGGGTGCATGTGGATCCAGCCAAGATCCAATTCATTCGGGATTTGCCATCTCCAACCACTCTGACAGAGCTCCGCGCCAACTTCTACTGCAGGTTCATGTTGGGATTTTCTCATATCACTTGGACCTTGAGTCAAGTCACCAAGGGAGGAGTGAAAGAAAAATTCTTTTGGTATGAATCTCAACAAAAGGCATTCACAGAGTTGAAATATCGCATCTGCCCAGCACCAGTGTTCACATTACTAGACTTGCAACAACCATTTGAGGTCAAGACATATGCCTCTAACTATGCTATTGGGGCAATCCTTACTCAACACGGGCATCTAGTGGCATATCATAGTGAGATAGTTTCAGACACAGTCTTGAAATATCCCACTTATGACAACGATATGTATTACACTATGCAGGCCTACTGACAATGGAAGCATTACATTTTGGGGAAGGAAATGGTCATCCACACACACCACCAACCCCTACAGTTCATACTGACCCAAGGGAAATTGTAGAATGATCGCCATCAGAAGTGGTCCACATTCCTGCAACAGTTCCATTTGAATATCAAGTATAAGAAGGGCAGCACCAATAATGTTGTAGATTGCCTCAGTCAACCACCGATCGTGGCATTAACCATCGTGCTCAACTCTTGTGGGAACGAGACTTCTGATTGGCCACTTCTCTACAAAAGCGACCGAGAATTCGGCCACAAATACCAGGCACTCTTGGAGGGTCAGCATGTTCCATATTTTCACCTCCAGGATGCCTTGTTATGCCACCTGGGTCACCTTTGTGTTCCTTCAATTGAGCATGCCAAGATGATTTGGGAAGCATACTATAGTCAGGCTACTGGGCATTTTGGGGTTGAGAAAATGGTGGCAATATTGCAGAAGTATTTCTATTGGCCGAATCTTCGACAGGATGTCGGGAAGTGCATCAGATCATGCACTGCCTGTGTCAATGCCAAACTAACCACCAAGAAGAAAAGCCTCTATACCTTGTTGCCTACCCCTAGTCGACCTTGGGAATCCATATCCATGGATTACATGTCGAGCCTTCCTTCTACTAAGCATGGAAACGACTGTGTTTTTGTGGTCGTCGACAGGTTCTCGAAGATGGCCATTATGGCGACCTGCAAGAAGAATGTCACAACAAAAGCCACTGCTAAACTCTTCTTTGAATGAGTGTGGGTACACTTTGGGATCCCACAGTCTATCATCTCAAATTGGGATAGCAAGTTCCTCTATACATTTTGGTCCAGTCTTTGGACGATGTTAGACACCAAACTCACGTAGTCCATAGTCTTCCATCCTCAAATTGATGGCCAAACAGAGGTTGTGAATAGGATGATCGTACATATTCTGCACATGTACAACTCAAAGCATCCACGCACATGGGATGAGAGCCTCCCCTATGTTCAGCATAGCTACAACTGGGCTCTCCACAGCTCGACTGGCCATAGCCCTTTTCAGGTGGGCTTGGGATTCCAGCCACTATGTCCCATTGATGTGGCCATGCCATTTGCACCTACTCACGCAGATTTGGCTCATGTCCAGTCCCAAACAGATAAGGCAAACAACTTCATTGAGCACATCCAACATATTTGCCAACACGTCCACGACATTCTGGAGAATTCAAATGCCAAGAACAAGCAGTGACATGATCAACATTGGGTGCCACACAAGTTTTAGGTGGACGACAAATTCTGGTTACATTTGCAAAAGGAATTCCTTACCGAAGCCTATCGGAAACTCATACCACTTAGATATCATCCTTACCATTGCCAAGGCTATGGGAGACAATGCATTTGAGCTCAACATTCCCCCATTCCTTGGCCTGCACCCAGTGTTCAATGTGGACCACCTTCGGCCATACTTCCCACCATTACTAGACACATCCGACATTGCAGACCAACTCACACCCACAGAGTTAAATGCAGATTGCATGGAACAAGTTGCAACTAATCGGATCATGGACACATAGATCAAGCACACTTGCTAGTAGAATATCCAACTGTATCGAATTATCAAAGCAGGCCAACTCCTTCACCAGGGCAAGTGGCTCACCAGGGACCAAGTTAAGCAGAAGTTTCCACATCTCATGGAGGAACTCAACGCAATGGGGACCATTGCTTCCTAAGGGGGGAGGAATGATCTAGGTGGATATTGGTGGCCACCCACCAAGTCCACTTGCACCCCCACCATTGTTTCTTTCAGCTTTTTAGTTTCCTTAATTGTAGCACAATTTACTATTTTTAGCATTTTTTCAGGTCCTGAACTTCCTGCGCTGTTTTGAGGCCTTAAACGACATTTTTTGGGAAAACTGGGAGCAACATGGGTCCATCATCTAATTTTGCTCTTCCCAAAGATCTATTTCTCGAATATATATTTCTAACGAGATATTATGTGCATCAAACGTAGAACGTATGCCAAAGTTATGACCTCGGGAACTTGATGTACCAATTTACACAAACGGGTCCCACAGTTTGGCGTTTCATCTTCAAGGGTTAGATTATTGGATGTTTAGGGTTTTCCATTGTTTCTCAACAATAAATAGGCCTTCAACCCTCATTGTAACACAGTTCAAAGGCATGTAGCCACCACATCTCTTCTCAGAGATAAGCTACCATTGCCCTAGCTAGTTTGTTTCCATTTTTGTTTGTAAGCATATTTCAATATTTTACAGTAATGAAATGAAGTACTATTTCCACTTCATATCTATATTTATGGTTATCTCTGTAATTTGTTACGTTCTTGTTTAAATCTGGGTCAGTGGCATCAGAGTGGTCTGCTCTTTCTCTGTCTTTCTTTGCATGTCTGCAATGAGGTCAGGATATAAGGAGTTAGGGCTTGGATTGGTCGAACCTTTACAGGACCAGCCTCGCAAATCCTGACAACCTCCCATGGAAAATGGAAAGAAAGATGAGGGGGTAGGAGATCCTGTCAAAATGTTGATCGACAAGGCCCTCGAGCGACAAAGTAATGCGATGATGGACACCTTTTCCTAGATCCTTCAGTGGCTACCTAGGGGTGACACATGTACTTCTAGCAGCTAATCTAGAAGCACCACACCCTTTAAGGTACAAGTTAACTTTGAAATTCCAATATTTGATGCTTAGATAGATGGAGACACCGTAGATAAATGGTTAAATCTACTAGAAGGGTATTTTTCTGTTCATGACTTTTCCGGCCGAGAAAATATTACTTTCGCTCTTCTCAAAGCTGCCCCCCATGTCAAGGACTATTGGGAAACCTACTGCATGTAGAACAATGAAGTTAAGGCCTCACTATTTTCAGCCACACCCACTTGGAATTCATTTTGGACTACCATCAAGGAGTAGTACTACCCTATCGGAGGCTATGAGGATCAATACATAAAGTGGACCACACTATGGCAGGGAAGGGACCAAGACATGCCAGAGTTTACCAATATTTTCCATACCCTTCACACAAAGTTAGGTATCAAGGATTCAAAGCAACATTTGGTACTCAAATACCATGACTGCCTGCACAACTACATCCAGGAAGAAATAGAATTCCTGAACATCTCCTCGCTCGGCATGGCATACCGATATGCCGAAAAGGTCGAGCAAAATTTTAAACAGAAGAAGGAAGACTTTTGATCTGCGAATCTGAAGCAATGGAAAGGTGCCCCCAAACCACAAAACAAAGGGCAAAGCCAAGGCGGGGCAGCCTAGGACAACCCGTCAAAGCTGCAAGCAAAGAACAACACCGCGAAGCCGAAAAAGGACATGGGAAAGTTGTGTGAGTTCCATAAGAGCTCCACTCACAACACAAGTGAGTGTGGGTCCAAGCAGTCACTAGTGGCCGAGCTAAGGGTTTCAGAATCAAATGCATGTTCCAACTCTGAATCAGAACCCAACAATGGGAATGACAAAGGGAAGCAACTTATCTATGTGGAGCCCAATGCCATCGTTGCCACCATGAGGAAATAAAAGGAGGAACCCGAAGATCCAGAGGAGGAGGAGCATCTCTTCCACTCCCAGATGTGGGTAAAGGGATCCCTGCTACAGTTCATTTTCGACAGCAGGAGCCAAAAGAACCTCATTTCGGTAGAGGTCATGAAGCGGCTGGGCTTGTCGACCACAACACATCCACAATCGTACACCATCGGGTGGCTTCACGAACGATAGGATCTTCACATAAGCCAGTAGTGTCGCCTTCCATAAAACATCAAGCCCTTCACAGATGAGGTATTGTGTGAGGTTACTCCCCTTGATGTTTGTGATGTATTATTAGGACAACCATACTTGTGGAAACAACATGTTGTGTATGAATCAAGGCCCCGTGCTGTTATTGTTACTTTGGGAAATAAGTTGTAGAGGATACCCGAGGTAGCACCACCTACCGCCATCTCTTTGGTCACTGCAAAACAATGTAGTAAGCTCATTTCCAAAACCTGAAAATTTGTTTTCCTGATGATACGCCCTAAAGGAAAGAAGAAGATGGTGGCCACAAACTCCAGACAAGGCCCCTCCACACGAAAACTATAGATGGACAAGGTTGTGGAGGAATCCGAGGACCTCTTCACCTCCCCCGTGGGAGTTCCTCTGCACTGTCAAGTCAAGCACTCCATTGATCTGACCCTAGGTACATCGCTGCCCAATGGACCAATTTATCAGTGCTCCATTCTGGAGAACGATGAAATCAAGAGGTAGATTTAGCAGTTGTTGCAGAAAGGTCACATGCATCTGAGTCCATCGCCTTGTGGGAACCCAATCGTGTTGGTACAGAAGAAGGATGGGACTTGGAGACTATGTATTGACTATCGGGAGATGAATAAGATCAGTGTCTGTAATAGCTACCTGATCCCACGGATTGTTGACCTCCTGGACCAACTAAAGGGGGCAAAATATTTCAGCAAGATCGATTTGAAGTCGGGCTATCACCAGGTACCAATCGAACCCTCCGATGTGTGGAAGACTGCCTTCAAAGCCAAGGAGGGCATGTTTGAATGGTTGGTTATGCCTTTCGGATTGACGGATGCTCCTGCAACCTTCATAAGGCTAATGGATGACATCTTGTGGCCATTCACCAACTCATTTGTAGTGGTATACTTCGATGAAATCCTGATCTTCAGCCAGAGTTGGGAAGAGGACCTCCACCACATCCGATAGGTTTTCCAAACACTGTGGCAACACAAGTTATGTGCCAATTTGGAGAAATGCACTTTTGGCATGACCTAGGTTCAGTATCTGGGACACATTATTGATGAACGGGGGGGTGCATGTGGATCCATCCAAGATCCAAGTCATTCGAGATTGGCCATCTCCAACCACTTTGATAGAGCTCTGCAGCTTTCTAAGTCTTGCTAACTTCTACCGTTGGTTCATGTTGAGTCAGCATGTTCCAAATTTTCACCTCCAGGATGCCTTGTTATGCCACCTGGGTCACCTTTTTGTTCCTTCAAACGAGCGTGCCAAGATGATTTGGGAAGCACACTACAGTCGGGTTGTTGGGCATTTCGGGGTCAAGAAAATGATGGCAGTACTGCAGAAGAATTTCTATTGGCCAAATCTTCAACAGGATGTCGAGAAGTACATCTAACCATGCACTACCTGTGCCATTGCCAAACCGACCATCAAGAAGCAAGGCCTCTATACCCCACTACCACCCCTAGTCGACCTTGGGAATCCATATCCATCGATTACATGTCGGGCCTTCCTTCTACTAAGCATGGAAATGACTATGTTTTTGTGGTCATTGGCAGGTTCTTGAAGATGGCCATTATGGCGGCCTGCAAGAAGAATATCACAACAAAAGCCACTGCTAAACTCTTCTTTGAACAAGTGTGGGTACACTTTGGGATCCCACAGTCTATCATCTCAGATCAGGATAGCAGGTTCATCAGTACACTTTGGTCCAGTCTCTAGTCGATGCTGGACACCAAACTCACTAAGTCCACAACCTTCCATCCTCAAACTTATGGCCAAACAGAGGTTGTGAACTAGATGATCATACACATTTTTTGAATGTAAAACTCAAAGAATCCATGCACATGGGATGAGAGCCTCCCCTATGTTCAACACAACTACAACCAAGCTCTCTATAGGTTGACTGGCCACAGACCTTTTCAGGTGGGCTTGGGATTCCAGCCACTATGTCCCATTGATGTGGCCATGCCATTTGCAGCTACTCAAGCAGATTCGGCTCATGTACAGTTCAAAACAAATAAGGAAAATAGCTTTATTGAGAAAATCCAACATATTCACCAGTAGGTCCACGACATTCTGGGGAAATCAAATGCCAAGTACAAGCAACGACATGATCAACATTTGGTGCCACACAGGTTTCAGGCGGGCGACAAATTCTGGTTGCATTTGCAAAAGCAACGCCTTACCAGAGCCTATCGGAAACTCAAACCACTCCGATATGGTCCTTACACTATTACCAAGGCTATGGGAGATAATGCATTTGATCTCAGCATTCCCCTATTCCGTGGCCTACACCAAGTGTTCAATGTGGACCGCCTTTGGCCATACTTCCCACCATTACTAGACACATCTGACATTGTAGAACAACTCACACCCACAGATTTAAATCCATATTGCATGGAACAAGCTGCAACTAATTGGATCATGGACACACAGATCAAGCACACATGCCAGCAGAATATCCAACTATATCGAATTGTCAAAGCAGGCAACTCCTTCACTAGGGCAAGTGGCTCACCAGGGACCAAGTTCAGCAGAAGTTTCCTCAACTCATGAAGGAACTCAACACGATGGGGAAAATTGCTTCCTAAATGGGGAGGAATGATCCAGGTGGATATTGGTGGCCACCTGCCAATTCCACTTGGACCCCCACCATTGTTTCTTTCAGCTTTTCAATTTCCTTAATTGTAGCACAATTTACTATTTTTAGCAATTTTTCGGGTCTTGAACTTTGAGAGCTGTTTTGAGGCCCTAAACGATGTTTTTTGGCAAAACTAGGAGAAACATGCGGCTATGGTCTAATTTTTCTCTTCCCAAAGGTGTATTTCTCAGATAGATCTTTCTAACGAGATATTGTGCACATCAAACGAAGATCATATGCATAAGTTATGACCCCAAGAAGTTGATCTACCAATTTACCCAAACGGGGCCCACAATTTGGCGTTTCATCTTCTAGGGTTAGGTTTTTCGATGTTTAGGGTTTTCCGTTGTTTCTCAACAATAAATAGGCCTTCGAGCCTCATTGTAACACAGTTCAAAGGCATGTAGCTGGCACATCTCTTCTCAGAGATAAGCTACCATCGCAATAGCTAGTTTATTTCCATTTCTATTTGTAAGCATATTTTAGTATTTCACAGTAATGAAATGAAGTAATATTTCCACTTCATATCTATATTTATGGTTATCTCTGTAATTTTTTGCATTCCTGTTTAAATTCGGATCACATGTTCACTATGAAAGCATCTGTTGCACTCACACACAGAGTCGCGTTCACTATCACGCATGTGTTGTCTCGATCAATGAATGGTCAATCATGAGTGTCACACTTGTCACTTGCGCCATGGGTCAATCATGTTGAACATGTGTGTCTGGATGGTTTGAGTCATTTCGTCGTCGAGTCATGTGAGTGTGTGTTTTCATGATCACCTATGCATCTTTCAATCGTTGACGCACTTATTCATTTTTACTGAAGTCCTAAAGACTAGACTCCCTCCAGTGTCAAACGAAGAAGCCCAAAAAGCATTAGCTCTCCCTGAAAGGAGGTGATCCAGCCGCACCTTCCAGTACGGCTACCTTGTTATGACTTCACTCCAGTCACTAGCCCAGCCTTCGCATCCCCCTCCTCCCTCTGACAGTCGGACCATCCCCCCACCATCGACTTGATCGACTCTCAACCAGAACAACACAGAAGCACCAAGCTAGTCTTTTCAAGCTGCGTTGCTCGCAAGTAGTTCAATCAACTTCCATGTTGACTACCCAGACAGATAGACCCGGTAGTCACCCCGGGACTGACTCCCTTCAAAAATTGCGCAGAGGCCACTAACCTCACTCACTCAACTTATTGAGAAAATTGCATAGATAGGCCAAACAGACACCAAGTGCTCATCCCTATCTCCTTCAGAAAATTGCGCAATTTTCCCAGTCAATCATCTAGATAGTCGACCGGCTGATCATCCAATAAATTGCACAGTTTTCATGAGCAGACCTTCTATTATCCAGCAGTCCGCTCAACTCAGAAATTGCACAGAGATGATCATCAAGCTGACTTCCCAACTTCAGTGCAATTTCCCTGCCAGCAGCTCCTAGCAACAAACTGCCAGTTCCCTCTAGGAATTGTGCAGTTTCTACTGCTAGTGACCCCAGCTGCCAAATGTCAGTTCCCTCTGGAAATTGCGCAGTTTTCACTGCCAATGGCCCCAACAGCTAACTTCCAGTTCCCTCTGGGAATTGTGCAGTTTTGGCTACTAGTCTCCTGGGAAGTTCCTCTCAAAAACTGCGCAATTTCTTCCTATTGACCCTTCATACAGCCTGACCCGTTCCTCTAGAAAATTGCACAAAGTTGGTTGTCTAGCCCCTACTACCCATTCATTCTAAAAAATGTACAGAGCAAGCCTTCCTTGCCCTCCTGTAGCCCGAACTATCCCTCCCAAAATTTGCATAATTTTTCCTCCCAGTCGAGCCAAACCTCGCATGCAGTCACTTTTGACTTAGATTGCCCATCTCCATCACTAAGTGACTCTTGCACAGTTTTCATCAACAGTGCCCAGAGCCATCATCCCACTTCACAACCTCATCGCCTCTTCTGGTCACCTGCATCAGAAATGATCATGTGCGATGGTAGACTAGGAGGTTTTGGATTTGATGTTGTCTCGTCATGAGTGACTACAAGTACATGTACACCAACAAACATGGCAAGACGAAAAATGGTATGAATGAAGGGAGCACATGTACAAGGATAGGTTCACCAATGGATGAATGAATGAAGCATGCGAATTAGTTGAACGTGACAAACATGCACCTTCGCGAAAAGATAAGCATGTAAAGCTTTCCCGCATGCAAGCAAGGAAAAACATGTTAAAGCTTCATCAAGTGAACCGAGGACCATCGAAGACTCTGTGCACTTCACCATGCAGAGGTGAAGTTATGATACACCATGAAGACATGCATCACCCAACAACATTGCTAGTCGTCATGCACTCTAGCAGTTGCACGAATGTACCAGCACTATCATGTCAAGTCATGTCATGAGTCATGTTGCCCACATCTCCACTATGGGCTATGTTGTCAATTAATGTGATGTAACGTGGAAGTCCAAGAGACCCACTTGTTGAACAAACACTCATGTAAGTCAAAAATTCATGGAAGCCAAACGATCATGAGGGTAGTCGAATAGCCACAAGGGTCAGTTTCACCCTTGGCTATAAATACCCACTCATTTGTACATGTAAGGGAATTTTTCACCTCAGCTCCTACCACATAGCCAAGAGAGTTTTTAATCTTTTCTTTGAGGAGTGAGTAGTGGCTCCAACACCCCACGCTCGTGGTTAGTGATGTATGGTCTAACAATGTGTCTTGGAACTTTCTCTTAATTCAGAATCCTGCTAACATGCCAACACGTTTTCACACATGTATTGTATCTGTTGTAAGACTAATTTTTAACACTTCTAATGCATGTTTCTCTAACTTGTGTTCTACATCTGAACTATTTCATTTGTTGTAACACATAACCTATTAATGGAAATGTGTTGTGTATGTTGTTAACGTTGTCTTGCCCATGTAGACTGCTCTCTTGGATATCAAACAGACCTTTCACATGAGGCTTGTTGTAACAATCGTTGCACTCATTCGGACTGATCCTTTGGGTGTTGTATGTGTTATCTTACCTTGTATGTTGTGACTGTCACATCCGTGTGGACTGTTCCTCCGAAAGTTGTGCATGCCCTGTTGTATTGTGTGTTCCTAGCAGTGTTGGGACTGCTCCCAATCAACCTGGAACTCATTCTCACCCTCTCCCTCGACAGTGAAGGAACCATTGACACAAGTGACACTTAAACTCACCAGGCACATGAATCTCACTTCTCAAAGACAAAGAAAACCACTCTCTTGTGCTGCCAAGCAGGAGTTGAGGCAGATCTTTAAATAATGGCAACTAGGCCATCATACTGGATGGGACTCCTACACCAAACGGTGTGAGGTCTATTTAGGACTTTATACCAGGGAGATCCCCTGATGTTGGCGGGTCCAGCACCATCAACACTATTATATTCAATATTGTGTTGTTGCTTTAAACAAAATTGCACATTGCAAAATAGTTTTGGATCTTGGACATATATCTCTTAATAATAGAATACTAGCTCAATGCCTTCACAACTACACAGATTTCATTAAGCGAAAAATGAAAATATGAAGAAACTTTTCATTGTAATTGATCCGCACTACCGATTATGCACAATCAAAATTCGCTCTAACTGTATCTATGCATATTAATTAATTAATTATGTTTATGACACACCCTTTCTGCATACAAAAAAATAACTCTTGGTATTACAGTTCTAATTCATGAGCCCCATAAATGGGTAATTATATGGGCTCATTTGGCCTCCTAACTTAGCTTAATCCACCATTCTCATTAGTTTATTTCATGTTTTTTATTATATTTATGTTAATAGAATGAGTTGGGTTAGTCGTTATTCCAAGAAGTCTAATGTGTGCTTTATGCAGATTTTTGGTCAATTCTGAGACAAAATCAAAGGTTTAATGAGCATTTGGCAGCCAATATTTGAGGAAAACAAGGGAGATGATTTTGAGGAGGGTGTCTCCCTCATTTATGACTCCCTACTTTAAATCCTCCTTCAAAAGGCTCAGAGCACAAGTAGCCACATCAATGCATCAAAGGGGCAGCCGAGCAAGTGAAGAGGAATGGTTGTCTATCTCAAGTCTTAGGAGCCAAGATTCCTTGATTTTAGGAGAGTTGTTGGGGACTCCAGTGGTATAAATAGAGAGGCTTAGGGCCTCATTAGATTGTTGTATTTTAGTCAAATTTTCACACTTTTGTTGCAGCTTTTGCTAAGCTCATTTCGAGCTTACTTTTGTGAACAATTTTAAGTAATGTGGCTATTATTTTGATAATGGAGATGAAATATTTTCTGACCAAGCACTAAGTTCTTTCAGAGGATGAAGCTCTTGGGTTAGGGACCAACCCAAGCTGCCCAACACCTCTTGTTTTGTATTTATATGTTTTGTTTCAGTTCATGAATTAGTTGTTGTAAGATAGATTTCTTCCTTGGTTAGAATAGGTTGTTTTTGGTGATTTACATAGCTGTTTCCATTTCAGTTGTTGAAGTATGTTAAATAGTGGTAAGAGAAAGAAGAAAAAAGGCCATCAACAGAGCCTGACCTCCTTTCCTCCCTTTGGGACCATGAATTGAGGTCAAGATCTTTTTGCTGCCATAAAAACGCAGTTTTGCTTCCTCCATTGCAATTTCTAGTGTTGTAATTTGATTTAGAGGTTAATTCTTTGCCTCAAATACATTTTTCCATGCTCATTTCTGTTTCTACAATAAATCTCTTTCCATGCTTTCCTTTCCATAGAGCACTGTTTAACATTTTATTTTCCTAGATCATAATTTAGGTTAACATGAGATATAGTTCTGTTTTTTTGGTGCAACTAGTTCTTTTCTCGCTCAGTTTCAGGATTTGATTTGGAGCTCTCTTGCAGTACATCTATGCTCATAATAATTCAATAAAGCAACCATCACCATCTCTTTTGCTACATGTTTCACAGGTCATTCACAGCTCTTCACAAATCTAACCTAATTTTCTGCACTTTTCTCATAAAATTTCATCTCGACTCTTGAACGAATCCAACCATCATTTTATTTCCTAATCCTCCTTGATGAACCTCAAACACCTTAACACATCCCTCTAGTATCCAGCTACCCTTTCCCACCATTTTTCCACCTTTTAAAACCTCTAAAACAGCCCTTGGCATCCTCCTGTAGATCCTCCTGTACATTCCCTATAGCCTCCTGTAGAATTTCCTGTAAGTGGCTTTTTGAAGTTTGATTGTAGGGAAAGCCTCTAAAAGGTTACCAGAGGCCTCCTAGGACCCCTCCACACCTTCCTACACCTGTGAAAATCCTAAAGTCAGCCTCCATCGCCACCTAATCGCTGCCACATCCACAAACAAATAAATTACATGAAAACAATTTCACATAAAATACATAAAAATCCAAAAAAGATGTTTTTTTTTTTTTTTTTTTTTTTTTTTTTTTTTTTTTTTTTTTTTATTTTATTTTTTATTATTTATTTTTTATTATTTCCTTCTACAAATATCTTGAATAGGAGTATTTTACTTCCTCAACAGGTAATGGCACTCCTTTCCTAGATTTTCACCTCTCTTTTTGCAAAAGTAGGGTTAGTTAGTAAATTAGGGTTTGTTAGGTTTACTTCACATTTCATTCTTCTTTCTCTTTCTGCAAGTAGATTAGCCTCTGTAGAGTAAGCTTTCCTTTCTTTCATCACATATAAAGCTTCTTATGGAATTCATAGAAGTTGGCTTGAGCTCCTAGTGATCTTGCACCAACTGACCAAGTGACAGCTTGCAGTAAGAACTAGTACTTGTGCATACATCACTGTCGCTTCCAAGTTTGTTACAAACTATTGGGTTGATAAAAGTAAAGTAGGAAGCCGAGGATTTGCAACATTATTGTTGCAATAATGGTGCTCACCACTTTTTGGCGCCATTACCAGGGAAGCGTCAAAGTATTTTGTGATTATTGCTTTTCTTCAATTTTCTACTGCAACATTCTGCTAAGTAGTCAATTTCAGCAAAATTAGAGTAGTTGTTTCTTTCAATTTCTGCATTTCCATGCTTTCACTTCAATTCTGCAATTTCCATTTCAGCAAAAAGTAGATTAGCCCTTTCAATTCTACAATTTCCATTTCCGCAAAAGTAGATTAGTCCTTTAAATTCTACAATTTCCTTTCAGCAAGTTCATTTCAGTTGTTGCAATTTGTTTGTTCAATCAATTTCAGTTTTGCAGGTAACAAAAAAAAAAAAAAAATCACCCAAAAAGAGATTTCCTTTCATGCCTCATAGGTGTTATAGCTCCAAATCTCACCCTTGAGGTTTGTGATGCTGCACTCATGGCCTAGGGCAACCCCTCCTTCCAAACCTGGTCCCAAATTTAAAAAACAGTGTTTTATTCCCTATACGCGACATTGCCCTGAGCTAAATGCATGTATACGCGGGTCTGTGTATACCCAACCCGCGTATATGTTTAAAAACACTTAAAAAAAATAAATCTCCTTAATTTCAGGAAGAGATCACTGGTTTTACCTGTTGATTACCTGTTAGTGCCCATGGCCCAACTGTTCCCAACGAATTCCCAACTAAAAAACTACTTTGGGAGAAGTATAAAAATGCTTCTATGGGAAGGCCAAATGGAGGAGAGAAGAGAGAGAAAGATTACTATGTTGAGATTTCCCTGACCAGGTTTGAAGATCCTTATGCCTCCTCCACATCCCCCATTCTACAGGAAACCCTTGTTTCCTTGTGTATGTTGATGATTTCATACTACTTGAGAGATCATGGAGTAAGTCATGGAAGGAGTTTGTTAAAGGCTTGAGATTGGACGAATCCGGGAGACGGTTCCGCTTGGAGCCTGCGAAAGGACGAATTAGGTGAAATTATTCCTTTTTTGTACTTTATTTGTCTATAATAAAAGAAACACATAAAACAATCAAAACAATCAATTCAAGAAAGTACATCAGTATGTGGACAAACATCATAAAGAAACCATCTTCATATTTTAAGGAAAGGTAGTTAGTTATGAAATTAAACAACTGTTCACATATGAATCATAATATGAATATCATAACATGAAGAAGATCTATATCAGGAACAAAGACATGTGTTTCTTTTATTATAGACAAATAAAGTATAGAAAATGAATAATTTCACCTGATTCATCCTTTCGCAGGCTCCAAGCAGAACCGTCTCCCAGATTCGTCCAGTCTCAAGCCATTAACAAACTCCTTCCATGACTTACTCCATGATCTCTCAAGTAGTATGAAATCATCAACACACACAAGGAAACAAGGGTTTCCTATAGAATGGGGGAAGTGCAGGAGGCACAAGGATCTTCAGACCTGGTCAGGGAAATCTCAGCATAGTAATCTTTCTCTCTCTTCTCTCCTCCCCTTGGTCTTCCCATAGAAGCCTTTTTATACTTCTCCCAAAGTAGTTTTTTAGTTGGGAATTCATTGGGAACAGTTGGGCCACGAGCACTAACAGGTAATCAATAGGTAAAACCCGTGATCTCCGCTCGAAATTAAGGATATTTATTTTTTTTTAAGTGTTTTTAAACATATACACGGGTTGGGTATACACAGACCCACATATACACGCGTTTAGCTCAGGGCAATGTCGCGTATAGGGAATAAAACACTGTTTTTTAAATTTGGGACCAAGTATGGAAGGAGGGATTTCCCTAGGCCATGAGTGCAGCATCATGAAACTCAAGGGTGAGATTTGGAGCTATAACAGATGCCCCCTAATATATGAGGTCAGAAGGGGTACATGATGGCCGAAATGTATTAAGCAAGTTCATAGAAAGGAAATTTGTTGAAAACTGAGAAGGATTGCACCAGAATTCAGCCTGCCAAGCCACAAAAGGAGATCAGAAAGAAACGCTGTCTGAGGCGAGCATACCCATGCTCAGAGAAAATATAGCATGTCCGCACATCAAGTACAAGCGGATCCACCAAGTATACAAGTATAAATGACTGGAAAATACATAATGGATCATCCGATCATGATCGAACAAGTACATGTCTGAATGTCACATATAAGAATGTCAATGATGCTGAAAGATGAAGCAGATCACTGATATCAAAGACTGATCCCAAAAAGTACCAACTGAACATGATGGAATAAGATGACTACACTACAAACTCAGGTGCCAGCATATAAAATGTCGCCATGAATGATTGCAACATATAAAGTGAAGTGGTATCTACTAGCAGCAACAGGAGCAACTGTCAAGTGAACCAACGAATGCTGATACAACCTGAGGTCTTCACCGACCACCGTGGTACATTTCTACAGCATGGGAATAAATGATCTGAAGTTGACCATGTGAGAAATCGTTTGATTACCGGTCATTGATGTATACCGTTAAAAAATGCGAGACTACTCACCGATAATTATAATGAGCGTCAAGGTACCCAGTACAGTCCAACAAGTTTGAATAGATGAGCTGGAGTCAAACACCTATAAGAATCTATCGATCAAGAGACAATGATGGTTTCCCACTATCGGTAGCGAAGGATCTGCCACTAATGACTGCAAACCCCATGGTACTGCCAAATGAACTCTAGATCTTTGCCCCATAGCAATGAGTCGAAGTCGATAGGGAAAGATCCGCTAGAAGGAAGGCATTAAGGCATCCTCCATCAATCTAGCACGAGTGTAACCCGTAGGCTAATAATGTGGAAGGAATCGGACGAAAAAGATGTAGTAACCCAACCGAAGTACGTTTCTGGTGTACACAAGATGTGGCTAGCGCACGGCAGAAACCCTCTGAACCAACCAATAATGAAAGCTGACACAGAGGCAAGGTATCCACCAACAGGGTCAAATGGAAACCAAGGTATTGCACAAATCCAAATGTGTGATAATGTAAGCTGATGTCGAACACAAGGGAAACCATTCAATCAAAGACCCATGATACTGAGCGATGTTGAGCACAAGGTGACCTATCAATAATGAAAATAGGGCCAGGGTGCAGCTCTAGGCCTGTCCTTAGAGCAAGATGTCGTCGTCCATAAGGACAAGACCTGCCAGCAAGAAGTCAATGGAGACCTTCTCAAACCGGCACGAGTAAAGGACCAATATAACTGATGTGATGATAGACATAGCACTGATAACCAGGGATGGCTGACTGAAAAGATAAGTTAGGAGACACCGTAGAGAGGCCAACTCAAGCTAACTTCCCTTGAACAAAAGCACAACTCAATGTGACTATGTGGCAACATATGATGACTCTGTATAAGCTCGTTGCGCAAGAGGCACAAACAAACCCTCCATATGATGGGAAGAGATAACCAATCGGGGGAGAACTGACTCAATAACAAGGTTAAGGCATACCTAAGTCAAACTAAATCCCACCCAAGTGGAGGAGACTTTGTTTCGAGTGCTTTTTTCAAGGGCGACACGACTGACTCTAGCTGCCAACAATAAATGGAAATAATGTCTCGTTCCCGCTCTTTTTGGAATATATAATTTTTTTGGTATTTTTCTTTAAAGTTGGAAAAAGAATAAAAGAATGCTATAGTACAGTGGAAAGAACGAGTGTCAGCGAAGTAGATGATCTAGTTCTTGGGATGGGAACATTCCTATGCTCAATGCAGGGAGGTGAAAACTAGCCAGAGACACTCAAAGGTGTGTTCCTTCCATGAGTCAAGGTGTGTCAAGCTGTAGAGGTCAAAGGTATGCAAGTTTGAATTTGCAGTCATCATGGTCAAAAGTTGGCTTAAACATGAGTCCAAGTGAAGCCGGCTTAAGGCCAAAAGGTGCATATAGTCAAAATGCAATGCAGTAGTACAACTCAACACAAAGGAGCCTCTAGGGTATAAGGCCAGAATGAAATGAAGTAGCAAAGAGGAATGAGTCGTCATCATATAATTCATGGCAGGACTATAGAGGACTCCCGAGCCTACTCAAATCGGAGCAGCATGGGCAACGAATGTTAGTGAGGTGCTAACTAGGATGCCCATGTAAAGGATGGCTCTACCATTGTGTCATGATTTAAAGAATCGACGAGTGAAGATGGTTTGCGAACCAAAACATGATGGGATCAACCCTATGGCAAGTGTAACAACAGATGGAGGCTAGTATGCATGATGCAATGGAAAAAATGGCTTCCTAACCTATATGCCAGTGAGAAAACGATACCTGCCATGACAGGTCAACAGTCATGGAACTGTCTTGAAACTGTTGAAAACGTCCAAAATGTCTTGAAAATCAAACCATTCTTGACATTCCAAGCTCCCAAGTTAAAAGTTACATGAGACCAAACAAAATCAAGTTTAAAAAAAATTTGACATTTTCAAAGCTTATAAAAAGGTTTTTGGACTCACCATTTTCACCATTTGAGTTTGAGAGCAAAGAATTGGAGCAAAAGGAGCTAACTTTCCATACGCCAAATTCAACCGTTCAAATCCTTCCAAAGTCTCCATGTAACTCTCATTCTTATCTTGTAATTGATCGTGACTAGTTTTAGAAGTTTTGATTAATGTTTTACCATTGAGTTTTTTGCCAAAACTTTCTCCGCAGCGTATACATGGGTTGGTGATATTCAACCCACATACACGCAGGCCCTACATGCAACTGTGTGTAAATGGACCTGCGTATACGCCGCAGACATTTCAAACATAAAAACTAATGGTTAAAATTGATTTTTCTTTCAGGACGACAATCACCTGGTGAGAAAGAGAGCATACCGTGGTAGATGAAGAATTTATGAACAGTCTAGAGGCTTTGGATGCATTATGGGGATGCGGTTTTCTCAAGTTCTTCAAATTACCAAATATGAAAGCAAACACACATCTACTCAAGATGCTTCTTGATTATTGGAACATCAAGGAGGATGCTTTTATTATCGACCATATGCCACTTAGGATAGAAGTGGAAGATATCTATTTCATTACGGGCCTTTCCCGAAGGGGAGAGGTAGTACATTCCCGGGGGAGAACACGATGCAGTCTCTCAATTGAGGACTATGTACAGATATATTGCCTGGGACATCCGAAGAAATTCGGAAGTAAGATTTCCATCACACATGTGGCGAGTCTACCATTGAGGATAATCCTGTTCATCATAGCTCGAGTGAACGGATCCGCTTCTCTACATCAGGCATCACGGCTAAACATGAGCGTGGCAGTTGACGGTCTCACCACTGTGTTTGATTGGTGTACTCCTCTTCTAGCTAGCATGAAAAGCCAACTCACTTCTATGGGACTATTTTGTGTTCTTTCTTCTTTGAGAGAGTGCTTGCACTTCATCCCAGAGTACCAGTTTCAATCAACGCCCCACGAGATCCTCGAATGGGCAGGTGGGCTGACCTGATGAAACGTCTGGGAGGTGGGGAGGTCCCACAGACTGCTTTTGATGACGGCTTCTTTTCTTGGTGGGATCAACAGATCATCGCCATTGATGACTACCCCTATGCCGGGTTGGATTTTGGAGGAGATCTCGATCTAGTATTACCACCAACCGCAGCATGGGGCGACATTGGTAAGTGATTTTTGATTTTATGATTTTTTTTTTTCCAATATAATAATGAACTTTGAAAATGTTTTTGATAGGATTCAAATGACTAATATAATGATCATGTTCCAGATAATGGGCCTGTACGATCAGATGAGTTCCCATGGCACAAGTGTCACGACCAAGGGGCCGAAGAGGTGGCTGCAGCCACAGAGCGAACTCTACACACAGTTCAGTGGCATTTGGTGAGGCTGACCCACTGAGTGCCGATGGCGATGGTAGAGGACCTTCCTATAGAGATGCAACATCATGTGGTTGGCATGCCACGTGACTGGGTCCGCACTTTTAGGCGTGTAGCCAATGCAGTAGTTGCCTACTTAGCCGCTCATCCTAAGCCGGGGAATTAGACATAGTGGACATGATTATGGGCATTTGAGTCCCAATTTTGATATTTTTTTAACAGAACTTAGTAACTCAGACCTTTATGATATATATATATATATATATTATATATATATGTATATATTATATATATATTACATTGACTTTTTGATGCTTAATTTATTGTGATGAATGATTGATGTGCTAGTCTAATGCTTGATTAGCGATAAAATATGCTGACCAATTATGAGATCTTGGAATATGCAAATAATTAATATAAGTAAATGATCTTTGCAACAACCTCACCCTTAAATACTGGCGATATAAACATGGATACCTTACCCGTTAAATGTTATTTAATTGTGACACTATCAATTGAGAATCAAGATGAAATACCAATGAGTTGATTTCGTGAGAAATTGCCTCAGATAGCAAATTAATGACGGCAGCATACTCAGCCATATTGTTTGAAGCAGGACCGATGCATACTCCCCTTGATACCATCAATTGACTAGTTGGATAATACAGTACCCAAGCTGCGGAAGCGAGATTCCAAGTGTGCCGACTAGCACCATCGACAAATCCAAAATAAACCAAGTCATCCATTAACACCTGCCAAAGCAGACCAAAAAGTGTTGATATCACAAACTCTCGAAAAAATATGTACAAATATACATAATATACAAAGAAGCGATTGCCTAGCTACTACTTAAGCAAAGTACTTCTTAAGGTAGAGCCCGTTTCAGGGTTCCGTCAATTTGTTTCCTTCAAAATAAATTAACTCATACGACCCTTTTGTTAAAACTCATTTAATTATGAAGGGACTGTACCACAGGTTTGAATTTTCCTGCCCTCAAGGTGTCCTTATCTTGGTCGTAGACCAAGATGAGGTCACCTTCAGAAAAGACATGAGGACAGACAGCTTTATCATATTGGGTTTTAACCCTTTTCTTATGAGCCTCGTTTACTGTGGCTGCATCTCGATGCTGCTCATCGAGATGCTCCAAGTGAAGGAGGCACTCTTCGAGATGAGAGGTCTCTGGAAGGAGCTCAATAGCTAACTTAAGAGATGGAATTTCACATTCAACAAGAAAGATAGATTCCAACCCATAAACTAACTGAAAAGGTGTAAAACCTGTAGCAGTCTTGACGAAGGTTCGGTATGCCCATAGAGCCGGATACAACATAAGATGCCAATTGGATCTATTTTTATCAATTGTCCTTTGCAGGATCGTCTCAAGAGTTTTGTTTACTACCTCGACCTATCCATTGGCCTGAGAATAATAAGGAGACGAATGTTCCTACTGGAAACCTAGTTTGAGAGCCAAATCGAACATTAGTTGATTCTGGAAATGACTGCCATGGTCAGTGACAATCTCTCTTGGGATACCGAACCTTGAGATAATCTAATTAAAAAGGAACAATGCCGCTGTCTCACTTTCATTTTTATAAGTGGGCATGGCCTCGGCTCACTTCGTGAAGTAGTCTACGGCCACGATAACATACTTGTGATTCGCTGCTGAAGGCGAATGACAAGTCGTAAAATCAATACCCCACTTAGTAAAGGGACCAACGGTGACAACAGGAAAAAGAGGAGCTGGATATGCGCGCATCTTCCGTGTATAAACTTGGCATGGGTGACAATGTTTGACCGCTTCAACGCAATCTTTAAAGAGCGAAGGCCAAAAATAGTCGGCACGCAAGATACGCTGAGCTATATCAAGCCCTGATAGATGACCACCACAAGCTCCACTGTGGCAATCATTTAGCACAGACTCTGCCTCCTCTATGGTTAAACAGTGCCGAAGGATTGAATCAACCCCCCGACGATATAATGTATCACCAATAATGACGTAATTTTTAGCGAGGTGACGTAACTTGCGACGTTCATCCTTAGAGAAAGCAGAGGGAAACTTCGAAGTCTGGAGATAAACAATGATATCCCCATAACAAGGGTCGAGTGAAGAGATGAGGAATAAATGTTCATCGGGAAAACTTTCCTCGTAAACAGTTTCCTCTCCATAAGGCAGCTCAGAAATTAGCTCAGCAAAAACCATAAATTTCTTGGACTTGGCGAACAAGAACTCGAGATCAAATTCTTGTAGAATGACAATCCATCGATTATATTTGCCCCCAATCACTCGCCTACGAAGGACAAACTGAAACAGATTGACTGCTACCAAGACAAAAGTTTTG
The DNA here is from genome assembly GCA_000404065.3 of Pinus taeda. Classification (NCBI taxonomy): domain Eukaryota; kingdom Viridiplantae; phylum Streptophyta; class Pinopsida; order Pinales; family Pinaceae; genus Pinus; species Pinus taeda. The sequence goes on along the minus strand of APFE031256974.1, from coordinate 5,276 downwards.
CGTAGCAGAATATAATGACGGAGCCGCTGGACAGCGTGGACAGCTGCCAAGGCCAACTTCTCAACTGGAGAATAGCGAAGTTCAGGACCTATCAAGCCTCGGCTAAAGTAATAAATCACATGCTCTGTGAGAGCATCGTCTTCTTGAACGAGAACCATACTAATGGTTGATTTTGCTGCAGTGAGATACAAAAGGAAGTCCCTACCATAATCTGTGGACTCAAAAGCGGGGCAGAGACTAATGCCTTTTTCAAAGCATCAAATGACCCCTGCGCAAAGTCGTCCCACACGAATGGAACCCCTTTGTGGAGCAAATGCATAAATCCTTTAGTGATCTCGGCATAGTTCGCTATAAACCGTCTTAAAAAATTAGCCTTCCCTTGAAGACTTTGAAGTTGTCGAATGGAGGACGGGGGAGGCTACTGGACTATTGCCTCTACCTTGAAGGGATCAACTCTAATCCCTTCATTTTACACAATGAACCCTAACAACCAACCAGACGTAACCGTGAAAATGCACTTGTTGGGATTCAACCAGATTTTATAAAAACAACATCGCTCAAAAACCATTCGTAGGTGACTGGGATGATCAGTTCTTTTTCGAGAACGAGCAACGAGATCGTCCAAGTATGCTTCAATGATATGTTTGATGTTGTGGAAAACATATGACATGGCCCGTTGGAAAGTGGCTCCAGCATTTTTGAGACCAAATGGCATCTTTCTGTATGCAAAGGTACCCCAGGGACATATAAAATCCGTATTATGTTGATCTTCAGGATGGATGGAAATTTGATTATAACTAGAAAAACCGTCCATGAAGGAAAAAATCTCATTACCCGCACACTCATCAATAATCTGATCAATAAATGGCGTGGGGTAGTTATCTTTCGGACAAGCTTTGTTTAAGTCCCTAAAGTCGATGCATACTCGGATTTTTCCTTGCTTTTTATCTACTGGGACTGGATTACAAACCCAATCGGTAAGTGGAACAAGGATAAAACCTGCCTTGAGCAGCTTCTCTACTTCGGCTTTAATGGCTGCTGCTTTCCTAGGATTAACCAGTCGAAGTCTTTGATGAACCGGCTTAGCGTTTTCATACATCTTGATCTCATGCTGAACTATAGAAGGATCAATGCCAGACATTTCCTCATAAGACGAAGCAAATACATCTCGAAATTCCTTGAAAAGGTCGGTGTAAATTTGTACTTCTTCAGGGGAACATTCAATTCCAATGAAAATATTCTCAATCACGTTAGGGTCCCTAGAGATGTTTATAGATATCGTTTCTGAGATCACCGACATATTACCTTCGGCACGAAAGTGTGCTGGAGCCAAAGGATTTGATATCTTACAAACATCACTAGTGAATAGCTTGGAGAACCTAGCTTCCACTTCCTGCAAAGGAGGAAGGAAATATGAACGATGGTGTAAGTCTTCCCAAGGTCGATCTACACCCATCATCACTTTGAGGATTGCTTCTTCAGAAGGTAAAACTGTATCTAAGCAGTCCAAGGCAGAGGTGGAATAAAAGGCCCAAAACAGGGCCACATAACCCTCAAACTCCTCTTCGGAAGAAGGAGTAGAGTGGTCGTTTGCGGAGTTAACGATAGACTGATATCTAAGCTCAGCCGCGGACATAGAGGATGCCATTCCATTTACTTATCCTTCAGCTAATGTGGTCATAGGTGAAGGCAAGGTCCAAGGGTCCGAAAAATAATGAGTTCGGAAGAACCCTTCTCAAGGAGACTCCTTAGATGATGAAACGACATTGATTCGAGCGATAGGAGAGGGAAACTCAAAGGTACCCATCAATGAGGAATACATCCCAACTCCTAAATTCTCCATAGGCGGGTGAGGGTTATCCACTAAGGGAATAGTAGAGTCAGAAGTTGCTTGAGGATCAACTGGACAATAATCCAATTAATCAACCTTAACGATTTTCCCTTCATGAGGAAAGCAGATGACATGAAATAGAGTCAAAACGACGGCATCCGTCTCGTATACCCAATTCCTTCCTAAAAGGAGATTATAGTCTAGGTTAGCATCTATGACCTCTACTTCAACATTGACGACCTTTCCTCCAACACATATAGGAAAGGCCGGCATCGGCTTGTGAGAATGCCCATAAAACGCAGTCAGAAGGGTAGGTGAAGGAATAGCCGAAGGAGATCCAATGGCCTTCCAACAAGACATCGACATGACGCACGTGGAAGCTCCTTCATCAATAATGGTGTGAAAAATATTAATCTTTCGATATGTAGACTTTATCTGGAAAGCCATGTGATGAGGGAGTCACTTTTTGACATTTAACATGTCAAAAGTGAGCACTACAGAGTTGGTTGGATCAACTGCCCCAATTGCCGAGAGTAAAGCACTTTGCTGAGCCAGACACGACTGGAGAACCTCTAAAGCGGGCATGGCGCATGGACTTTGGGCTAGATCTTCCACAATGGAATAATTCTAGGCAGCCCTAGCATTAGGATTGATAGTCGCGCGTTTAGCGGAACCTTTTGGTATCTGTGGTATAGTCTCAATAGGGAGTCGCTCAATATGAAGGTCGGTATTTCCGGGAGCAGTTTTGTCCTTGGAAGTTTCGGCTTCACCGTAATCATGTGACTGAGTAGCCACATGTACATTAGAACCCATCATGAAAACTTTCGATGATTTTTCCCCTTCCTGGCTGCCCCCTAAGGAGGTACCAGGATTTGAACTCGTGCCAGCAAGCAATTGTTGCCCTTGGGGAAAAGGGTTGGTTAACACAGCTTGAGAACTAGAAGCCCCTTTCTACCCTAACAAGCACTAAGCGTCCTGAATCTTCGGGCAGAGATGAGTTAAATGGTCTCCACTACACAACTTGCATGGAAACTTGACTTTCTTTTTAGATTCATTTCTACCCCCGCCAGCATTATTGCCGGATTTATTTGTGTCAGCCTTCCCATCTTGATTCTTTTTCTTACCTTGTCCTTTCTTTTTCCCATGATTTTTGATTTCCTTCTTGGTTATTCATATTGGACGCATAATGAGAGGTTGGGAGACGAAAGTAGTTAGACGCATTTTGACTTGTGTTTTGAAGAGTTTTGCAATGACAACTGCCTGCAATTGGCTCTCCTCCTTAACAAGTTTCACCGCATTGTGTTCTACCGTCCAAGATACCATCCCCATGGAGGACCTGGGCTTCGGACTGGCGTTGTCAACCTTCGACCCAGGAAGCATCTGGCAAGTATTTTGTTAGGATCCCAGACTGAGAGTAGATCAATTCTAATTGCTGCGCCCTAAAAATAGCTTTCTCCTCGGAGTAAACTCTGGAAAGCGAGACATCCTTAGAGATCTCAGGTTGTAAAGATTTCAAAAACCATTCGAGACGGTACTCTGGAGGGATTTCAGCTTTAATGAGCCTCTTTCTTTGTCTCCATTCCTAAATATGGTCAGAAATGTGAGTTGTCATGTCCTGACGAAAATTTGCTAGAAGTTCAGTTCTGGCATCATAACGGATAAGCAACTGGAAATGATTTAAGAAAATATTAGCTAAGTTGGAAAAAGATGTAAAGCTGCCCTCTGGCAACTCTATATACCATTTGGCTGCATTACCAGCCAAGGTGCGCTGAAAAAGTCTCAACCTAACTGAATCATCAATAAGGGAGTTCGACAAGCACGTCGCCTGGGTCCTCATCACTCTTCCCTTCGAATTTTGGAATGTCCGAAGGGAGTTTGGTTGGGACCAGAGGCCAGGTTAGATTATATTTGATTGGATCATTTATTAACTTTGTGAGGTCTGGCAAGTTCAAAGTTGCCAAAAACGGAAGCCTAGGAGGACCTTGGAGGTTCCAACCAGACTGGGCGGAACTCCCAAAGTTATGAAAAGATTGGTCTGGATTTTGGAAGGTACCAGGCTACCCGAAGTAACCTACAGAGCCAGCTGAACCAAAAGGCATGCCTTGTGATCCAGCATAACTCAGAGTTTGACCAACTCCGGCTGCAAAACCTCCATAACCGGTGAAGCTTCCTCCTAAAGGGTTATAAGGAGTAGACAACCCCTGATAAGGATCCCAAGCAGAGGCTAGGGGAGGAATACTTCAGAATGAACTAACCGTGGATTACGGCCTATTCCCTTGCTGGCCGAGAAACAAATTCCCAGTTCCGATACTACTAACCGCAGGGTTAGACCAACCTTGAAAAGGATTGCTACCTTGTCCTAAAGAAGAGAAAGGCATAGATCCAATTGTCAGGTTGGAATGTGGTATATGAGCACTTCCAAAAGGAAAACCCTAGAATGAAGCCAATCCACCCATCATGGATGTGGCGGCACTAAACGGAACTGACGGAATACCCTGTGAATGGGTGTCAAATGGGAAAAATCCAGAACTAAAAGCATTGGTTTGGGAGTTTCCACTCGTAGAAGGAATGGAGGTAGTCCCAACTAAATATGTGCTAGCAAAAGACCCGAATAAAGAAATGGAGGGGATGGAAATAGTTCCTCCCCCTTGTACAGATATTGGAGTCTGCACAATTGTAGCACTTGTAATAGAAGCCATGCTTCTAGTAGTGGTCATCGATGGTAAGTGCATTATGTGACCTGGACTTGACGGTCGATGCATTGGAGACCCAACGTATTGTAATACTTCCGGATGACGAGGAGGTAGGGGAGAATTCAGAGTTGTTAACGACTCGAGAGTTCTTCTACCTCTACGTTATCTTGCGTCCGAAAGAGAACTCAAGAAAGTACAGGAGTATTTCTCTCTTGTCCTTTGGAAGTACAAGGTCTATCTTGAGCACTGATGCCCCCGAGGGGAGGATCAATCCCCAATGCGTCAGCTGCCACGGGACGAAACCCACCGGCAGTATTACCTCTATGCCTTCTAGGTGAAGGCTCTGAAATTGGTGGTGAAAGACCACGAAGTCTTCGAGACCATCTAGGTGATCGGTCAACCACTTTGAATTTTTTGTTAAGACCTAACTAAAGACTCAAAAAATTGAAAGCTAGGCCAACTAGGAGCACAGAGCACACACTATAAAGTCCCTAAAGATATCAGCCAGTCAAACAACTTCCAAGTATTTCCGCTCCAGGTGATTAGGACAGAACACCAAAATACGAGAAAGTGAAGTAAGGGGCCTTCCAAAGATAGTCTGGGATAATGACGGTCCAGTCTTATTAGCGAAGGTAACCGAGGAAGTTACGCTGACCTCCTAACAACAGCCTGCACTGGTGCAAGCCCCCAGGCTTCGCAAGGGTTCCCTCTAGTAGTACCATTGAGAGTGATACAACGTCGACCTCAGGTGC
>APFE031256954.1:12995-47709 GCA_000404065.3 Pinus taeda | reverse complement strand
CCAGTGGTACATACTCCGAGACTGACTTCGTGTCAGTGTAGTACTGGTCTAGGACCAGTGAGAGTGGTACATACTATGACACTGACTTCGGGTCGGTTGAGACTGGTATGGGACCAGTGGTAGGAGTGGTACTTACTATGAAGCTGACTTCGAGTCGGCTGAGACTGGTCTGGGACCAGTGGTATGCACTCTGAGACTGACTTTGAGTCAGTGGAGGATGATACTGGTTTAGCACTAGCGGAGTTGTACTCACTATGACGCTGACTTCGGGTTGGTTGAGACTGATCTGGGACCAGTGGTACATACTCTGAGACTGACTTTGAGTCAGTATCATACATCCTCGATCATTTCTTCTTCTTCATAATTCGGACAAAAGCAGAGCAGAACAGAACAATGCAAGAGCAGAGCAAAATAGAGCAAAACAGTATAGATCAGTGCAGGGCAGATCAAGTCAAAGCAGATCAGGCAGAATTGAGCAGAGCAGGGCAAGGGTCAGGCTATACAGGGCAGTGCATTTGATGGATGAATAGTAACGACCAATAGACAGATTGCAGATGAAGTTCTCCATGGTTGAGAGGGAGCGTTAAAAATTGGCAACCAGGGCAAAACTTCATCTGTGGTCATCTTATCATCGTGATAATATTTTTATTAGATTCCTCTCGTCAAGAGGTGTAGGATTGATATAAAGATCATCCGATTCCGATAAGTATTCATGGAGATATGAATTTATTTTGATTATGGAATTATTATCAAGCCGACCTAAAAACTCATGTAGGCTCAGAAGCCAAACAGTCGCATCTATTCACCCACCAACGTTGTGTATAAATATAAGAGGACTTTTCCTCATTTAGATTCACTCATCTCATCACATCTCTCTCTCTACTGCGCAGATATGAGTCTCTTCTCTACTGCGCTGAAATGGGTCTCTCTCTCTCACACATGTGAAACCGAAAGCTGTTGAATTTGAAGTTGCAACTGCAGAAGTAAAGATTGACTTGCGTGGCCTAGAAGATCTCCTTTTTGGAACTGCGTTGTAGGTTCATCTGAACCTCTTCTAAAAGCCGCAACTTTTGGTGGTGGAATGAAGTCAATCCGATGAACGGTTTGCAAGATATTGACTGCCCTAGTTTGAAGCCGGAAACTGCTGAAACTGAAGCTGCAACTGCAGAAGTAAAGATTGACCTGCGTGGCCTAGAAGATCTCCTCATCTGAACTGCGTTGTAGGTTCCTCTGAACCTCCTCTGGAAGCCGAAACTTTCAGTGGTGGAATGAAGTCAATCCGACGGTCGGTTTGTGAGATATCATCTGCCCTAGTTTGATAATAACGCTGGTAATGCTGATGCTATTTAGGGTTTGCTACTACTGATATGAATCAGATTTATTGTACTATTTCTCTCTGCTGAATTATTGAAGATAAAAGAAGATTTGATCAAAGGGTTTCCCCACACATTGTGGGGTTTGTCCCTGGCTAGCCGCCACATCTTGTGTCTCTTGTCTTGGCTTGTTTCTGTCGATCGTTTAATGTTCTATCTGCACTTTACTTTATGTACATGTGATTGCTAATCGGTGGAATATAATAAGAAAAAAAAGTAAACTGTTATAAGCATAGAACATACCATAACTTAACATAATCTTTATGAACGATTATAATTATTATCTAGAATTTATGGTTGAGTGGATACATCATAACTATAAAATTAAATGGAATTTAAAATTCATCCATAACAGCATTACCAGATATCAGATATGCCCATCCTTTACAAAATGTAAGAATGAAAAATAAGGAGTAAAGAATATAATATGTTATTAGGGCACCTGTAGCAAGCAAGTTCTGCCATCAATCAGAAGGCGAGTACCAGCTGCCTCTTCTTCTGCATAGATTACATGACTGTTGCCATCCAACTGCCACAAATAAAAACATAAGTTTAGTTTCTTAACCTATACACAAAATGATGAACTTTGTGTAATCAGATTAATGCCATTCTTGTATGGCTGCAATCCAGTGATGAAAAAATGCTTTGACAGGGAGGTATATAATGCAGATAGCGATATGCATATGGATTTTCCTGAGAATCACAGAATTGACAAGTGTGTGATGTAAAATCAGGAAAACAGAAGTTATAAACAATATTATTGTAAAAAATTAAACAAACAAAAAAAGGAGGAAAAAAACAACTATGTAGAACTCAACAAAACCCAGAATAAATTGGCTAAAATTCAATAAAATGTAATGAAATTTTGCCATAGCAGTAAGGGAAGTCAAATGATATCAACAAAACAATATTCAAAAACTACTAGAGAACAAACGAAAATCAAACCTTTCACTTGAGAGAAATTATCATATCAACTGTCATATTTGCATAAGGCTGGCTGCTATGCATTTCAAAATTCAAATGTTTTGAATGCTCAATATTGATTGCATTTAAACTGTTTTAAAGGCTCAATATGGATTGTATATACACAAGATCAATAGATAATTCAGCAAAACTAAATAGGAAAAACAAAAAGCTCCATATTAGGACAAATATCCTGAGGTTATTTTGTAACAAAAAATGCAAAAGGTATGAAAGTAGTACATAAGGAAATAGAGGGAGGCACCTGCATTAGTAGCCCTCCATCACGTAGTGTGTGTATTTCAGCTTCAATTTCTGATTGGTTAAGCCTTAGGCTATAACTGCCTGGTCCTCCCCTAACCATTTCAATCTACAAAAAAAAATGAAGAAATGCCATATACATATAGAGCTTCCATTATTCCACTTCAAAATAATAAACTAATTAGAAAAATATACAACTGCTGTCAACTTTTTAAGGAATGCATACCGTATATTTGATCCCTTCAATGTTGAGAGAGACTACGGAATTTACCAAAGAGATATTCTGCATTTCCAAAACATGCCATTAATATATATTTAAAAGATTAAGAGGGTCACATAAGACATCGCTATGACAAATTTTCCTTCATAAAGGTACAAGCAATACTGTAAATGTAGTAATTTCCCTAATTATTTACTTGAAACACATCCTACCTTTGGAGGGATTTGTCCTTTCTCAAGATACCCAATATATTCGGAAACCCTTGCCGCACTCATTGTTGTCGCTTCCTGATATAAAATAAACCTGTTAGAGCTTGAGATCGGGTAAATGACAAACCAAGGCAATAATAGGACATAGTAACATACTACTCCCTCAAGGTTTTCCAAAACCTAAAGTTGATTTAAAGGCTTACATAGAGTGCTCCTCCAACCACTGAAAGGTACCAAGGTGGCCTCTCTGCTCTAACATGCATTGCAATCCTACTATCTAGCCAACCAGTGTGAATCTTGTTTTCTCTATATTCCACATCCTGTAAAAATGAACCCACATCTTTTACCCAGATCTATGTTAAACAATATTATCATGTAACAGTGTAAAAATTTCCTCGCTAACTTACTTGGAACCATGCCTAAGAAACTGTCATAACACAATGTAATGTTAATGTTGGATATACAAAATGATTGACATACATGCAGAAGGTCTACTGTGTAGTCAACATTAGTACGAATTTCTCCTCGAATATGAAGTTCCTTCAGTCCAAGTACCATATTAGCTATGGCCAAAGCTCGAGATTCTCCGAAAGCAAACACGTGACCTGAAACTCATAACTATTTTTTATTAACAGTACATACCTTTAGCAGAAGCAATTACTAAGCCATTGAAAAAAAAAATAGTACATACCAAACTGAGAATCTGAAAACTCGTGAATTCCTCCTCCTGACTGCAATGGACATGAAAAGCAATTAATCTAATTTAGTCAAAACCATGTTACAAACTTCAATACTATTGAGGATTTAGATATGGCATGATTATTTAGTCCTATGAAAAAACTTTGACAACCACATCTGCTGAAATACATGATTCACAAATATGCATATGGCAATCAGAGGATGTGATGCAGTAGTAGCTAGTTGAGCCAGTACAAGGCACATGAAGTATAGTTTTTCCTGTTTTTCACTGTTTATGATTGAAGTTAGAATCTTGCCACAAAGGAAACCCAAGATGAATAACCCTGCTAGTGAGAAGGGCATGGAGTAAATGAAGTTACATATATCCTAACAATTTGCAGATAGCTACTGCATCACAAAGTCTTTGCAATGACCCAATAGTAATACTGCCCATCCCATATGGAAGGTTTCTCACATTAAGTTAAATGAGGCAAGAGCATGCTTCATGTGAGGATAAGGTGCAAGAGCAAATACAAAACAGCTATTAAAGTTATATTATGTACAAAGAGAGGCAATTACCTTAACAGAGAAATATGCCCATACATTTGGCTTGCTTTTAAAGTTGAGTTCCTGCAAATATTTTAAAAATACATGACAAATTTCAAGCAGGGAATAATTATCCAGAAAAAGGTATCTATGTTCTAAATTCTAACAAATTCTTGCAATTTTATTTCCACCCTAATATCTCTCAACAAGTGTCCCTAATAGCAGTGTTTCAAACCTGCACTTTGCCACTGGTAGGCTTAAAACCATCATCAGGATCTTCACTTGTCACGCGGACTGCTACACAGTGTCCTTTTGGTCTGACAGATTCTGCCAAGTCAAAATCAAATGGACTAGCCTTTACTGATGTCTTCCGCCAAGAATCATAGCCTGCTCCTGCTTCCTTTCCATAAAATCGTCTTATTTCTAATGCAGGGGAACACCAAGAATATCAGTACATAGGAGGTTTCCATTAATGTAGTCAAAATATAATATCAACAAAGATTACTCGACCTGCAGCCTGACTCAGTGCATACCAGGAATTTGCCAAAGAGGAATGCCCATGCCTATAACAACTTGGGCTGCCGGTAAGTTTATTTCAGCTATCCACTCTGTAACAGGATGCTCAACCTACGAAGGCATGTAAAACTTAATTAAACAACCATCCTATTCACCTCAGGACACCAAGAAATTCAAAATTAACCTATACATAAAAATTCTTAAAGCTAATTCTACATACCTGTAAACGAGGATTCAGTTCTAAAAAATAATATTCACCAGAGTCCATGCTATAAAGATACTCAACAGTTGCAGCCCCAACATAGCTTACAGACTTTGCAAGTCTCCGTGCACCTTGCTCTAACTTCTTCACAGTCTCTGGTGGAGCAACTGTAATTGGACCCTCTTCTATAATCTGTAAATCACAAGGAATTGACATCATTAACAAAAATTGCATAACAAGTGCTGAGATGTAATGCTGAAATAATGACCATCTAGTCATAATGTAACAGGCTTCCCCATTCTCATTCTGTATTTATATACGTCAGTGCAAGAGAATCCACTGCATTCGGAGAGTAACACAGTATACAACAAAGTGCTAGTTACGTCTAACTTGACAGGGCATGGAAAATACATTAACATCATATTCCATCTAATCTATTTCACTGGAAAACAGAATTCATATAAGACAAATTAAGGAGAGAAATCCCAGCCTTTTGGTGTCTTCTTTGAACACTGCAGTCCCGACTATGTAAAGCTGCCACATTTCCATACTGGTCACAAATTAGCTGCACTTCTAGATGTCGACTCTGTAAAGGTAGTTAATAATATGTTACAAAAACATTAACTGCACATAAAATAAACAGAAAAGTAGGTCCCGAGTAAACTTTGCCATTTCTTGTTTCATACAGGATTAGACATAACAATAAAGAAACGCTTATGCTTGATTCTACAAAATCACACTGCCTTACTAGAAATCATATGTCAATAACAATTTCAACTAAAATAAAGAATGCAATTATAAGTGGTGTGCCTGGGCCCTGCAACAACCAAAATGTCTTCCAAGTTCTATTATCAGTTATTCATTCTTCCTTGAATTATTTTAGTACCTGAGATGCAACCTTCATTATAAATATTGGAGAACCTGGAACCTCTCCCTGTACTTGCTTGAATAGGCCTTTGACTTCTTCATCATTATGAACCTACATAGAGATCATTGATTTCCAGGACCTAATCAGATGCATTATCCAATTATATCTCACTAACAGATGTGAGATATTTTATAAAGTAAGATGCTCTGCAATTACAATTTCTATATTTTTTTTCCATAAAGCCATTAAAAAAACGCTAGGCCATAGCATGGATGAACACATAAGGAAACAAAATCTTCACAACCCAACTAATGCAGTTGTTTGAAATCAATGCCTATTGTGTAATCTGGTTAGCATGTCAGGATTTGCACATAAGCAAAGCTACATGAACATCACCACATCAGTATCTAAGATGTCCTTATGCGTAAGATAAAATTTAAGGAATTATCTGAGTAGATCTAAAGCACACAATTTTAAACATGCACACAACTTGCAAGAACTAGTTAGAAGAAAATGTGCTGCAAGAACTATATATGCAAAGTTCAAACTAGTTAGAAGAAAATGTGCTGCAGGTAGATAATATTAGATAGCTCTATGGTATAACTGGAATCTTAGCAATATCCCATCATAATCTAAGAGACAAAGACCTAGAATAGATATAAGGAAGGGACCAGTCTGAAACATTGCCCCTTATAAAAATCAAATAAGACAGCTAATTTGAATTCATGCTTCAATTGTAGGGGACAATATGACACAAGCCAACCTTTTGAGTCAAAAAAGACACGAGTGAGAGTTTCTTACAAGCAACTGGAGCTTTGGCATTACCTCCACCACAGTTCCTTTTAAGGATTGTTGAATTGGTAATTACTCTACACTATATAAAAATAGTTAAATTGATGTGCCCTTCAACTCTCTCAAAAAGATGTGCATGCCACATTGTATGTGGCAGCCCAAACAACTGTGCAACTAACTATAGGAGGAATGGGCTTAGCCGATCATGACTGTAATTGGCATACAATTTGATACTTGTGATATATATATATATATATATATGTATGTGCGTGTGTGTGAATGTGTGTGTGTGTGAGTGTGTGTGTGTGTGTGGGTGGGTGAATGAATAAATTGGTGAACATTTTGATACAACTGCGTAATGTTTCCTATTGATTAAGTGCCCAAGGGAGGATGAAAAGCCTATCCAACCCAGTAGGCTAGCCGCTATAGTCTCTTGATAAAGGGGGAAACCCATTATCCAATGTTTCGGGGCAACATTGGGTCAATTTTGGGGTAGCTGGGGCAAAAAGCTGGAATTGGGGGCTACACCTGTAAAGTTTAAACCCTCACATTAAATTAAGGAAAATAGACCCCTGTGAGGAATCTATAAACAAAAGAGAGATAAAATCATTTGAACATCATTGTGGATAAGAATATCTCTGTTTTCTTGAGCTAAGGCTCTAAAAGTTTTAAGACTCCTTCTTTGATTAGTTTTGGTTGTGATGATCCCACCCAAGCTAATCCTCTCTCTGAGTAGTTTCAGTGGTGAGAGATTGCACCCTAGCTTATATCCACTCTTTCCTCATCTCTATTACAGCATGTTATCTTGGTGCACCTCCTATCTGGTTTGGGCAAAGCAAGGAAGTGGGCTTTCTGTGGTTCATCTGGTCAGTGATTGAGGAAAGATCAGGGCCACAGGGCCAAGAGCTGCACGACCAAGGGCCGCAGGGCCAAAGATTCAATCTGGAGCTGGCATCTAATCCCTGTTGGGAATCTTCTAAGGCAGTGAAGACACTCATGGATAAATCTGCGCATCTGTCAGGGTTTGTGGCAGTAGGGCATACCACAGAAGGCGACAGCTAGATAAAAGGGCTGCCAAGGCATCATTACCATAGCTGTAAATTCAATGTCAAGCTGTCTCTGAGACAGCAAGTTCTGTAAGTATTTGGATCAGATTGTTATCGACTGAGGTTGAAATCATTTATAAATTGCTAAGAGGGTTTAATACCATACAACCAGTCCTATTGGTGCAATAGGCCTGGGGTTAATTGTTAAATTGTAGCTGATGTTAACTATTGATGTACTCTAAAGCTACTGTATGACTACCTTGTTGTGCATCCTATATTATATATGCCTAAAATTGAATAGAATACTGTGAAATCAGTAGAGTTATCTTGTGATCTTAATAACCCTACGGGCAAAATCCCCTAGGAACATTACAGTGGTGTCAGAGCTGGCACTCCTGCCAGCCTGGAGGGGTTATTTGAAAAATGGAGCTGCTGGAATCAGTTTTTAGGAAGAAGTACACAGTCTTGGCAGAAATGTGAAGAATATGACAAGAACCTAGCAAAAAAGACAGAACAATTTGAAGCAAGGGCGAAGGCACACCCAAATAATTTTCCGTGACTATATCCTCCAAAAAAGAATAAAACAGATCAATCTCTTGAACCTGATGGTAAGAGCACACAACAGAAAGCAGTCATAAGGATTGGAAATGATTGTTGGGCTAGCTGCAGGGAAGACAGATCAGATGACACTGATGATAAGCCAAAAACAGAAAAACAAAATACAAAATTTGCATCACTAAGTGGGAAAGATGGCATGGAAATTCCAGGTGGAGGAGAGGTTGCAACAGAATTGCAAAGTCATGAAAAAGATTGCAAGGATCACACACATGTGAGGTAGAACCCGCCACATGGTAGATAGCCACCACAAAACATCCTATGAACTTCGTCTTCCAGAGCTAAAGGTTATTTCCATCTTGGCTGTAGACGAGGGATATTTTCGATAATGTTCTTGGACAAGAAAGCTAACTATTCTTATTATATAGCAGGCTAACGATATTGCAAGCAGATCTTCAGTGTCTGGCAAACTTCAAAGTGGGGGAATAGGCTGTGAACCTTGTATGCTTAGAACACCAACACATATCTTATATATTATCACTGGCCTTGTGAAATCTAACCATAGCAGTGCCAACTACATTGTCATATAAGGCTCTGAACTAAAGGTCATGACCATGTGTCTGTGAGTACCTCTGTGTTGATGAAGCTTCCTGGCGAAGGCATTCAGACTGTGCTGTCCTATTTCTGTTCTTTCTTGTCACCATTGCAGTCTGTGCTTGGCAACTTGCTATTGAGGCTACCTATTTCAGGGCTGTGGGCATAAGTATTTTCCCTAGATCTCAGTATATAGTTTCCACATGGAAAACTATAGGAGGTACAATGAGATCCATATCCATATTGGAATTTTCATAGTAAAATTTCATGACCTTTCTTGATTTTACCTATTAACTTTTTCTCCCAGGAGTGAACAACTCGTTTAAGAAGAATTAGCAGAGTTCAAGAATTCTTAGTTTGGTTTCAATGGATCTATTACAAGAGTTTATGAAATAAGTCTGCATATGATTTCATGAGAATTCTCCTGCAAGTGATTCAGATCTGGGGATAAGCTATCCTACAGTAGATGGCCATTTCCTCTGCCATTTCCTGTATCTTTTCCCCCAATTAACTCAGCGGCTGGCAAGGAGGGAAATAGGGAGTGGCCAAGAAGCAGAAAGGCAATATCACCTGAAACATCTCTCTGATGTTATCTTATCTTCTCTAATCTTTTTGAAATCTTCAATTCTTTATTTATAAGCGAATGGCTATGGCAGATTCAACCAGGGCTGTATACCTGCCAACTTACTTGAATGGTAGTTAACTTGGAAGCCAAGACTTGTGGCGTCAAGGTTCAGAAACCGGAACCCCAATCTCAAAATATCAAAAATAGCAACTGATGTACAAGACCTTTGGTGATTGATGGAAGATGTAGCAGGAGCCCAAGTAGGAATGGCTCCTAGACTACTCTGCAGATCCATTCAAAGAGGTCCAGATCTTTGTATCCTCACTGGCCCTAGCACCAAAAATCAAGCTAGCAGAAGACAAGTCCAAGAGGATCTAGACCTGCAGGAGAGGATTTTAGAGAACTATAGAAAAGGGGACCTGAAAAGCATCATGAAGGGAGTCTAGATCTGTTGGGAGAGGACTTTAGAAAACTATATGAAGGGGGACCCACATAGCATCATAAGGGGCAGTGACAGCGCTAACAAGGGCATTGACTGTGGAGATACACAGTACAAGGTTCTGGACAAAAGAGTAAAGGACGTTGTCAGGGGAAGAATCTTTGAGAACAAAGGGGTATATAAGACATTGCATGTCTCTGGTACAAACATCCTTATGAGTTCATGTGATGGGATCAAGCCGAATCAAGCTGTTACAAAAAGCACACAGAATAGAATCTCTTGGTTGAAGAAACAAGAGAGGATTTTAGAGAACTATAGAAAAGGGGACCTGAAAAGCATCATGAAGGCAGTCTAGATCTGTTGGGAGAGGACTTTAGAAAACTATATGAAGGGGGACCCACATAGCATCATAAGGGGCAGTGACAGCGCTAACAAGGGCATTGACTGTGGAGATACACAGTACAAGGTTCTGGACAAAAGAGTAAAGGACGTTGTCAGGGGAAGAATCTTTGAGAACAAAGGGGTATATAAGACATTGCATGTCTCTGGTACAAACATCCTTATGAGTTCATGTGATGGGATCAAGCCGAATCAAGCTGTTACAAAAAGCACACAGAATAGAATCTCTTGGTTGAAGAAACAAAACCCAATTGATGAATAGAAAGGGAAAGGGTTTATAGGTAGTAAGTAGTAACCTAGAATTTGGAACTCTATTTGGTTTCAAGCATAAACAAGAATGTAGACATGGAGGATCCAATACAACACAAAAGTAGAGGCTCCGGAAGATTATGAGAAGGAGAAGGACATAGGTTAAAATGGTGATTGAGAAGGACATTTACTTGGGGCAAAATATGGACTTACAAGGGAAGGTGTTAACAGGGAGATTTACAGGAGACAAATGGTGAAGGAAACTTTAAATCACTGGATAGTGGATATAGAAAACTTGAAGGTCAATATTGGGATATGACCCAAAGTCCCACCTGTTGTT
This sequence comes from Pinus taeda, assembly GCA_000404065.3. Lineage (NCBI taxonomy): Eukaryota > Viridiplantae > Streptophyta > Pinopsida > Pinales > Pinaceae > Pinus > Pinus taeda. Next base: position 36,897 of record APFE031256954.1, on the reverse strand, counting down.
GAGAGAATGGCTTGGATTCATTTTCCAAGCAGAGACAGATGCAAATGAGATTCTAGGGTCACAGTGGTATCTGGGTCCAACACTACTGGCTTTAAAAAGGTGTCATGCATGTTTTGACTCAGATGGAATTGATCTCCAAGTAGCCGGTGTGGTTGGAGCTGCCGGGACTTCCATTAGGATCATGGTCAGATAGGATGCTTAGAAGTATTGGACACAGTTTTGGTAGGACATTTGAAGTTGATAGTTCATATAAAATCTCAATGCATAGAACAGTGGCAAGTAATTTAATTTAAGTACACCTGAAAGATGGTTTGTTGAACAGTGTAGAGATGGAGTTGGGGTCATACACATGTAGACAAATTATAGACTATGTCAAAATCCCTTTTTGGTGCACCAGATGCCATGTCTATGGCCATTTATTTGATGACTGCGCTCAATCATTCAAGACGAAGGTTTGGCGAAAAAAGGATGCTATTCAGAAGAATGTAGAGGGTAAAAATGATAATTACATGGGGGGGAATGTGGGAGGAACCGAGTCCCTAGAGCAGGGCAGGATACTGGACAAAATCGAGGAGCAAGCTAAAAACAATACAATACAAAAGGAAGAGCTATCAAATAAAGTTAGCGCACAAGCAAAGGATGTTGGAGCTCCAGCTGGTCAAGGAAGTCAAGAGCAAGTTAATTCACTACAAAACTTAGGTTCAACAAATATTCTCAATGACAGCATTTCTGGTAAGTCACCCTCTACAAAATCGGATTCTCACATTTTAGTGAATAGGGTATGCTTTTATTTTGAGTATAAGGATTTGATAAGGATTATTGGCCATCCCCAGTGGCAACTACTAGGAAACCAGTGGAAGTGATCCAAACATACCTTATGGAACCTCAAGAGGATCCAGTGTGGACTACCAAAGCCATGGAGAAAGACAATATTCCCACCAATTCAAACAATGAAATGGAAGGGGAAAATAAGAACGGTACTGTCTCTAATAATAATCATTCAGAACTAGTACCTGAAGATTATTCCTACAGTCAGTCCAAACCTAGATATGTGCTAAGACCCAGAAAGAAGAATCTAGGAAGATGGGAGCAGATGTAGCTGGGGGTCTGGGCTTTGGTCCTGTAAGAGTACTTCATTCCATAGTGTTGGGTAAAAAATCATTTCTTCATCATGCCCAGTACAAGGCATTGAAAGAAATCCAATAATGTAAGCAGAAATCCTTGAGAGGGTTCATTACAATAGGACAAGCCCCTACCAGAGTTCCATGGTTACTCGATGATTGTTTTAACTTTTATCCTTAGACATCCAAGGGTTGGGTAGCCCCTTCAAAAAACTAGGACCAGTAAGACTGGTGCAACTGTAAAATCTAGATGTCATCCTGCTTCAAGAAACCATGGGTGAATGGAAGAGGATGATAGAAGCTTTAAACAACTGTTGTAGAAATGGGCCTTTTCAGAAATGCTAATAGGAATCCAGGGGGGGATATTATCTAGTTGGAGAAAAAGTTTGTCCTTATTGAACTCTTCCTTGCATGTATAAGGAATTTGTACAGAATACATGGGACAAGAGTTGGGGCGCAGTTCTACTTTAATTAATTGCTATGGTCTTTATGAGGAAATGAAGGCATTCTGGGAAGACTAATTTCAGCAGGATTGTTTAAGAAATGAGAAGATGATAGTAAAGGGAGTAAACTTTACCCTTAGCAGATCTGAGAAATGGGGCGGCATAACAAGAAAAGATAATCTAGCAGATTTTTTTAGAGACAAGCTAGAGGAAGTAGGCTATTGGATGTAGAACCCATCAAGATTCTCCCTGCTTGAGAGACAATAGCGTGGGTGAAGCTAAAGTTTTCAAAAGACTTGAGAGGTTCCTAGTCTTTAAGAATGTATTAATGGAAGTGGAAAACATCAGAACTTGGGTAGCAACAAGAAGTGGATCTGATCATTTACCTATTCTTTTGAAGCTAGATAAGAGGGACATCAAGCCTATTAGCCCTTTCACATTCAATACCTTTTGGTTCGAGAATGAGGATTATGGGAAAATAGTAAAAGAGCAATGGATCAGTTTTGATGTAAATTCTAGAGATATGCAAGCTTTAAATTTGTAGCTGCTCCAAAGGTGGTCAAGGTGGCAGTTTCAAACTGGGCCTCGGAAAAATATAAAAATAATGATAAAGACCTAAAGGAGGTGGAAGCTAAAGTAGCATATCTGTATGAGAAGAATTCAGAACAGTTTTTTTTAGGGAAAAAAAGAAAGTCTCTAGGTTTAAGAAATCAAAGGACAGAAGTTACTAAAGGGAAGCTGAATGGAGAATCAAGAGTGAGGCAGTATGGATAGAGAAAGGAAATGAAAAACAAAAGTATTTCACAATTTTAAAATTTTTCCAATCACAGGAAGAGAGTCAACCCTATATAGGAAATAAGGAGATTAGATGACAGCAAAGCATGTAGTTTCCATAAGATAGCTGAAATGGGGGATGCCCATTTTCAGTCCATTTATACAAAGCCAAACAAAGGAAATATAGCTGATATTTTAAAATTATCCTCCTCCCTTCCAAGATTGTAACAGAAGTAGCAAACCAAATGTTATCAGTAGAGGTATCCAAGAAAAGTTCAAGCATAGTTTTAAAAACCAGCCAGTTTGAATCAGTAACCGGTCAAACCAGCCTGTCAGCAACCTTCAGTCAATTATCCGGTAGAAAAATCTGGTTTAGGTGCTGGCTAGGTAGTCAAACCAGCTGATTCTACTCCAAACCAGCTGAGCTTCTGGAAGTAGACCTCATAAAAGTGATTGAACAGGTGAGGAATTCAAGAAAGGTCCAGGAAGCTTTCAATGCTACATTAATATCCTTAATACCACAAGTGGATAAGCCAGCTAGCTTTAATGAACTTTGACCTTTTTTTTACATATTTCTATTTACAAAATTGTGGCAAAGATTCTAGCAGTGAGATTAAAAAACATCTTCTCAGAGGCCATGCCAAAGGAACAATTTGGTTTCCTAGAAGGAAAGCAAATGCAAGGTGTAATCGGCACTGCCCAAGAAGGTCTAAATTCTATAAAGTCCAAAAAAACACCAGCCATTGTAATGAAGTTGGACTTGTCTAAAGCATAATACAAGTGAAGCTAGTTGTATATGAGGTTAATTCTTATACATGTGGGTTTCAACTTCTCTGTAGTGAATCAGATCATGAAGTAAGTAGCATCAGTCTCCTTTGCAGTTCTTTTCAATGGTCAGCGTCAAAAAATTTCAATTCCTCAAAAGGCTTGAGAAAAGGGTGCCCCTTGTCTCCATTGATTCTTTTCATGAATACAGAAGGGTTGAGTAGATAGGGAAGAGGAAAATTTGTTAGTTTATGTAGCTCGGACAAGTGTTCTAGTCTCAAATTGTGTCTATGAGGCTAATAAACACTATGGATTAATTTTCTCCAATAGCCAGAAAAAAAGTTTCTAAGGAATAGTGCCTTAATTATAGTTTATAATTAATTAGCCGGTTTATTAATTTTCCTATGTCTAACTTAAGGAAATGGCTTAATTAATCTAGATTAATTGAGGTCAATCGGTTTTCTTCTAGTGACTTCTAGAAAATTTATTTTTAGAAGTCAGGATGATCTTAGCCATCAGTCGAGATTAGATCATGGGGCTTTTGGGGAACACATCACTAAGAGATCTAGACACATATTTGCAGTGATAGCAAGGGCGCAGTGATAGCATAAGGGCACCAGCAGTTTGAGATCAACAGTGTTTGGAGACAATATTGTCAAATAGATTCTTCATGGTGATTTCCTGAGTTTATTGGAGATTGACTTTCTACAAAGAGGTCGAGTTTCCCAGAGGTGCGGGTTGCTTCAGAGAGGTCGAGTTACTAGAGCAAGGAGGTAATTTGTCAAAGTGATCGATTTACACAAGGAGGCCGAGTTTGCCAGTTGGAGTCGAATTCCAGAGAGACCGAGTTGAATTTTTCCCAGCAGTGCGAGTTTGCTAGAGAGGGGTCGAAAGCCAGGACTGCATGTGTCACTGATTCAATAGCCAAAGAGGGGATGAATTGGATCAGAGGGGCGGAATTGCTTCCATGAACCTAAATCGACTTGCAGAAGTGACTGGAATAATTTTTTGAAGGTTTGCTAATTTACGGCAGATGATTGTAATTTCTCCATCACATATTTTACTGAAGAATTAATATAAATACTCATCTGCAGAATTAGTTTCCCCTTTGGGGTTTTCCCAGGGACAATTTGTCCAAAAATATCAGTGTTCATTATTTGTGTGTGTGTGCAATAATTTCTTAACTCCTGTGGTTTATTTATTTACCGTGAAGTTGCAGTAGTGTTTTATTTAGTATTTGCCATAAGTATTTTTCCAGAAGACAAATAATCAATGATAGGAGAATAATAACTAGCTAACTGCAACAACTTTAAAATTTCACAAATACGAAGGAATCCATCTAGTCAAATAGAAACTAATAGCAAAGCCTAAGAAGGAGGGTGGATGGAATTTAAAGAATATCTACTGCTTTAGGGAATCATTGGCAACAAAGAACTCATGGGGGATGATTTCTACTGAAGGTCTGCAGAAGCAAATTGTCATTCAGATATATAGTGTGCCTGGAACAGTGATATACTGGATAAGAAGCACAAGGAAATAAAGTGTGTCTATCCACTGGAAAGCATTAATGGGCATTCCTTGTGTTAGGGCCTAGGCAATTTACTGGTCTAGAGAGTGGGAAATGGGGAACAAGTGAGGGTTGGTATACCCATGAATCAGGTGCAGAAATGGGTATAATCTACCAGAAAGGTTGCTGAACGTAGTTCAAGATCAGGGCAATCTGATTGTGGATATAAACACCACAAACATATGACAAGAATCATCGCTAAAGGCTCGTAATTTATGATTGGAAGGGGACTTGGCAGAAGAATGGCATGCATATGTAGAGAATTTAGTGAGAAACCATGTTAGAATAAGGGAAGAAGGTGATTCTATTGTTTGGTCAAAAAACCCAACTTTGGGCATTTACAACATACAATTTGGGTACCAAGTTATGTTTTATTCAGAGATGGAACAGCTGGACTGGTGACGGAAGTTTATATGAACATTGGAGACTAAAGGCCCCAAAGGAAACACACATTTTCATGTGGTTGACCATAAAAAGCAAGGACCTAACATGAGAGATATTGCAGAAAAGAACTAGGCGTGGTTCTGGAATTTATTTTCTGTGCAGAGACAATGATGAAACAATAAATCACTTTTAAAATTTTAAAAAGTGTCCGCATGCCAATCAGATCTGGTCTGAATTGGAGAATTTAACTAGGGTGAAGAAGGGATGGGCAGGAGATATAATGGAAGAATGCTTTAAGCGTTGCACAAGGAAAAAGGAATTACAAGAGTTCAGAGCAGTTCCTTGCTCGACTATATGAGGCATTTGACAGGCAAGGAAACTCTGTGGTTTTTGAGGAGAAAATTATTCCTCCAATTCAATGTTACTAAAAAATTAAGGCCCTTGCATTAGCTTGTAGGATGCCTGTTAGTCAAAAAAATGAAAGGCATTTGGAGGACCTGGTTATAAATAAAAATGAGGCTTGGGGTTTCTTTCATAGAGTGTGGCAAGGTCCACAGAATTACAATAGTGCAGGGGAAGTTCTGTTTCTTTCAATGAGTCATTATGTAAAGTTCAAAGCAAGGTTAGGAACAGACACAAATAATTATGCAGAATTCATGGCCTTAAAAATCATTCGTAGTAAAAATTTGGAAATGAACATTAAGCAGATCCAGATTTATGGAGACTCTAGGCCATTCAATGGATGAAGGTTGCTGGTCAGATTCCGAACATATACCTTAGGTGCACGGGAGACTAGCTGAAGAAAGTGGTTTCTGTTTTTTAACTTAATTTCATTCACTCATGATTATAGAGAAAAGAAGGTAGAGGTGAATCTGCTCTCAGAAGATGCATAACAGGTCACTAAGGGCTAGTGATGATGGAGAAAGAAAGGGATGGAATTCTCACTATTTCTGAAATCCGAGTATGATATGCTCTGTGGGGAGAAGCTTACTGCTTTTTTCCTTTCTCTTTAGAGCTGTATATGTCTACAATACTTGCTTGTTTATTTAGACACATTTTCCAGCTGTTTTTCAGGTGAGTACTATATGTCCTGGATGGACGGATTTTAAAAGCCCTTTAAAAGACATACTTTGATGTATATTGAGACTTATAGTAGAATATCTCAGTAAGCCTGCTGAAAGGGCATGAGCACATGAAGAATATAATTTCCATTTGATAATGAGTATAAATGGTGATTTTTTTCTTGGAGAAAAAAATCTGCCATATAAATCTTATAAATTTATAATTGTCATGAAATTGTAAGGCTTGGACTAATTAGATTGTAGAAGAGAAAAAGCAACCTCGACAGCTCCTAAAAATACCAAAAAAAATTAGCCAAGGCTTCAGCCATTTTCAGCAATAGAGTAATACCTAGTGAATGGGCACATACCTTACGAATTCCTTTACCACCACCTCCCCATGATGCTTTTATCATAGCAGGATAGCCAACTGTTTGGCAGCTCATTATTGCTTCCTCAGTCGTATAGACACATGCAGCCTTGTACATTTCTTCAGGTATTGAATCCGAACAACTTTCAGGTGGAATCTTTACCTGCATTAGTGTACAGAATTTTAACAACAGTAATATGAGACAGTAACTATATGCAATATTGCCCAAAACCAGTTTGCTGTATTGCTTTAACAATTAAGTTCCTAGGATCCAGATGAATAATAAAAATGTCAATGCAAATATCATGTATTCCACTCACATTAGAGCCACTCCATGGAAGGGTTGGCACACCCGCTGCTTGCGCAATTAGTGAAGATCCAATTTTATCCCCTAATGCCGCCATGGGTGCAGCAGGGGGTCCAAGAAATACTATACCCCTAGCAATTAATGCATCAGGAAGTTCAGGATTTTCTGATGCATGACCCCAACCAGGCCAAACTGCTGAAACACTGGTAATTTCTGCTATCTGTATTAATAAATGACGATATTGTCAAACAAGATCTTTGTAAATGTAGGAGACTGACTGGATTCAAAATATTAAAAAAATCTCAACACAGAGATGAATTGATGGATCACCATACACTCTATATTTGGGGTGTGGGGGGAGTGAATTAATTCAGTATAGCATTATCTCTGAGGCCATAATCCTCAATACATATACTACATGACTACTTTGATATCAAAATAGAATCGAAATATAGTTGAGAAAATAGGAAATAAAGAAACAAGGAAATCATATGTACTTTATGTCAAGAAGAAAAGCTAAAATTCGATGCTTTTAAGGTACATATGCTCCAAATACATACTGTGAAAATCAAAAGCTCATTTGATGTATCACTCTAAAACGAACCTCTGTAATGAGCTGAACATTTGCATAGTTGTTATTATTGGTACCTCCTGGCACTTCTACAAACTGATCAGCAATTCGTATGTGCTCAGCATTGATCCTCATATCTTCAGGGGTGGCCATAGCCACCAGTAAAATAGCCTTTTCAGTCCCAAACGTTTCATAAGCCCATGCTCTCACACTCCGCATAAATTTGACTGCTGCCATGCCATTGTTGGCAATTAAAATACTCCGGATTGGTTTGTTTCCGCCGAGTGCATAGCAGAACTCATCAATTTGAGATAAAACTGCTGAAGTCCTCACTGCAGCCTTCCCATTTGCAATCCCATTAGTGTGGATACCTTCCCCCATATTATCTTTGTTATTTCCTAAGACACCTGCAAGAGTGAAGGATGTTAATAACCAAGTCATACTGTGACTGACTAAAGGAACAACACATAACATTATGTTGCTGCCAATTCAACGTATACAAATTGATTAAAACCTACAACTGCAAGAGTGAAGAATGGTGATAACTAAGTCATACTGTGACTGCCTAAAGGAACAACACATAACACTATGTTGCTGCCAATTCAACATATATAAATTGATTAAAACTTATGGTCATTCAACTAACATGTCAAACTCTCGGAAACATATATCTCATTCTTTACTGCACGAACAAAAGGGTCCAGAAATGAATTAAAGGGAAAGAAAAGAACAATACAGTAAGTGATAATTTTAAATGAGGTGTCAGGGACAAAGGCAACATATATGGAAGAGTGGTTTAACGAGGAGGACTTCGAGTAAAAAAGAATAGTCGAGAGAAAATCATGGAGCTCTTGAGCAAGAGCAGTTTTTTGGATCTGCTTAAAGGTCGTGATATCCTTAGCCCATTTGTAGATGACAAATGTGTTGAAGAAAGTGAGAAGGATAAGCAGGGTCTGATCATAATTGATAAGGTTCACACAAATGCAGCCATTCATCTTGGGCTGTGTGAACTTGACCTGGTTATCCCATGAAATCATAACATCGGTGATAAAGGTTTTATTTAAACATCTCATTAGTGCATGGAATACAGATTGATGGTATTCGAGGCTGACTATGATGTAGGTTATTTATGGGTCCTACTTGTAGTTCAATCTTTACAGTGGCTTTGGTTTAGACTGCATGGCCCTTATTATAGAGTTTAATATGGCAGCTAATGGTTTCAGAATCTCTTTATGAACCTAGCAGGCCTATGTTTGCAACATTCATGAGAGCCGTGATTTTAACTAACCCCATTATATGTCTAGAATCTAGAGTTCTTGTCACAATACCATGATGGTTCAGTAAGGCTGAGAGAGAAGGAAATGAACTGGATGTGGGAGGCTGTTTTATAAATGTGATTGGCTGACAGCTAGTAGACAGCAACACTTCTAGCAGTGGCCTGGACAACTAGAATGTGTTCTTAAAATGAAGACTTCCACAATGGGTTAAAACTAAATCGCACACATAACAATTTAGATTTTTGAACGGAAGCCTTTATATTGGAAGCTAATTGCTCTGAACTGCAGTGCATCACACCTAGACAATTGGCAACCACTGCTAATTTGTGAGACTTGTTGCCCTTCCCTTGCAATAGAGATATGCCAATTCTGGGCATTCTTCAAAGCATTAACTATACATTAACAACAGGAGATTTTTGGAGGAGCCTATGGTTAATTGATAAACAGAATGCACTAAATATGACAGCCAAAAAACACAAGAAGATGACAGCCACTAATTTAAATGAGACTTTAAGTTGGATTTTGTCATGTGATCATGAAAATGACTAGGACTCCTCCATTGTACTTCATGACAGATAACGCACAATCAGTCCAGTTTGTTAACTACTCCCAGAAATCATTCTCTGGTCACATTTTCAATTACACTGCTAACATCTGCAGATGGTAAAATGCAAAATTGCAAATACATTTCAGTTCCTTTCATAAGCATCCGAATTCCCATCCAAACCTGGCATAACTCATAAGTTTGGTCACAGTGAAAATAAGCATCTTCATGATGCTTCCACACAGGAGATATTAGTCTTTTGTTAAGGAGCTGAGCACACAAAGATTCTTCTTTTGGATTGATAAGGGAGACCCAACCTAATCAAGCAAAGACAATAAAAAATCTAAACAATGTCAATTCAAAAATTTAATTATCTTGTATGTTCTTGCCATGTTTGTAGTGGTAAAAAATTTCAAATTTTATAGTAAAATTAGTGCCCAAGCTGTAAAATTTTGCTTCCCAAACTGTCAAATAAACTATATCTTTCTTTCGCCTGTTGAGGAGAAGACAACTGTCACTATATAATCAGTAATTTTTTTATTTTGATTTTGACCAAGTGAGTGTTGAGGTTCAAACATAACTTTACGCATAATAGGCCCCCATGTTCTTGTCATTGCTTGGGAAGTCTGCACCAACAATTCTGAGAAAGCCATACAGGGCCAAGGCATGCTTCAAATCACCCTCTCTTTTAAAATCATATTCATACTCCTCAAAAGACAGAGTGAATGTTAAAACTTAAAAGCCAATGATCTCACATCTGAATGCCCTGCAGAGGAAGAGAGTGGGCCCTAGCCATTCTCAAGTTTCAACGCAGCTTAGCTTAAGTCCAAAGCTAGTTCAGAATCACATCGAGAATCAAAATAACTACACTTCCAAATACAACTAGTTTCTTGTTCCTGAGAGAAGAGCCTATTGCTACAAAGGCAAAGCTTTTACCACTCATGTTTGAATTTGAATGTACGTTTGAATTTAAAGTACCGCATAACTGCAATTTATAACAACGAAGTTCATGCTTGCCCGGACAGGAAGTGATATAAATATGCATTGTTGAAGATCAAACTATCTATGTTATTTGAGAATGAATGCCTGTATGTTATTTGAGATTGAATGCCTGTAAAGTTTGTTGACGGAATTTCATTACCACTAAGTAATTTTTTCCAACTTTCAGGCATAAACATGTGCATAGATTTGCCTATGTTTATAGGGAAATGACAGAGAACATGTCAGATCTGACTTTGACTTTTCTTTTCCTCTTCAGCTAAGAATGCTTGCAAGGAATTAAAGAGCAAAAGTAATAGCGATTGGAAACATTTATCTTCTGTGCAAACAGCACACAGAGCAATAACAAGAACAGGGTGACCTTGTAAGATTAATCGTCTGACAAACATGTTTCCTAGGAGGCATGCAGAAAAAATGACTCCACAGAATGAAAAGGACAGGGCATGTTACAAGGTGAATGATCAATCCATCCAGGCAGAACAATCGTTGAAACTTGATCAAACTTTGACTCTGAGGAGGGAATGGTAGACCTCAGCGTAGAAACCTATATAATGATAATGGAGCCTTCAGATGCAACAGGTATACCTTTTACCTTGTATAGCCGTGCATATTACTTTCAAGATGCAACAGCCTATTATTCACAATTATAAAATGTGAACTAGTGTGCTTTTTGCAAAGCTCGTCCAAACCAAGATTCAAATTGAAGGGTAAATTCCCCTTTGGCATCATAGCCTCCGTGGCGAGTTTAGCAAAAAGGGCATGTCAGAATTGGAAGAGTCACCACTGACCCACAATTGCTACTAAATTACAATTAGGATGAACACACTTCACCCTTCAGCATTAACATCCACATATGTACCCTGACAAATAAGAGGACCCAATTAGTTTAAACTTTATATGACAACAATTAGAGTTTAGACACCATTGAGTTGTCTGACTTCATCTCCGGTTTAGTACAATGGAGTCAATCAGGCTTTCATCCAGCCTAGCTACTGTATTCTAGCACCTTTTGGTTGTGGGGGTGACTTGGAGAGTGCTCCGTGTCACCAACTCTGTTATGAACAAAGTTAGCGAAGTTATCAGTGGAGAAACTTTGATGATTGAAAATTCAAAAGTACTCTATGTGCACAACCAGCCATGATGAGAAGATGAGTACCTAATAAGCATAGAGCCAGCTTAAAATTAAAATTAATCCTGGCATCCAATAAATACGATATAATAAGCATGGAGCCAGCTAAAACTCAAAGAGGAATCCTAGGGCCCAATGAATAAGATGTCCATTCGCCCCCAAAATCAAATAAGAACGCTGGCACCCAATGTGTTAGATGTTCATTCAGAACCAAGGAGTTCAACCCCAATGACTTCTCACATATGTCTGGTGTGAATGATGATGTCATGACTAGAGGAAATCCAAACTAAGAGTGGAGACGGGAGCCCAAAACATAAGAACTGTTCTGCATTGAGTTACTCAAAGGAAATCCCAAAGGTACTCTCAAGGAAGCCACTACAGAAGGCCAAAAACCAACTAAAATAGGAAAATTAAAATAAGAATCAATGGATACAAGAATTACCTTAAAACCAGCAGACTTCTGCCGCCCCTCAACTGAGAGGAAGGTTCAATTTGCAGACCACCTAAGTAGCAATAAAGGTTGGTTCAATTTGCAGACCACCCAATGAACAATAAGCCCAATGCGATTACACCCTTCCGAGACTTGAGAGATCCCCCTGCAATCTCTCTACCTGGAAGGCTGTCTATGGTTTTATTAGAAGGATTAGAACAAATCAATCCGAGATGCAAGGCATGGAATAGACCACACCAATGCAATATTCAGATTGCATTTACTGGGATTTGGACGCGGACGGTGAGAACATTAATGAGGACTGTAAGACTATTAGGAAGCCCCACGTGCAGCTACAGCGTCACCCACAATATCATCAGCACCATCTCTTCCCTGTTCAAAGAAGGGAGGGGCTGGTGGTAGTAGCTCACAGGTTGCAACTACCCAGCTGCCTTGTTTTGCCCATATTATAGTCCATCTCATCCGTTCCTCTTCCATCTCAGCCTGACAAGCTCGTGCCTTAAATTATTCAGGCCAACAAGCACACATTTCAGGACTTTTCTGGGAGCCCACCAAAATCATTATTTCATTATTTAAACATATATGATTGAGACTGTGATCTCTAAACGATAATTCGTGTTTTCATTGGTTGCTTCAAGGCGCAGGATTCCATTGGTTTTTGGTTTTTTCCCAATTGTGAGTCAAAGGGTTTGAATGTGACTGTGTTTAATGTTGGGTTCTATATGGTATTTTATTTTGGACACAATTTTTCGAATTTGATAAATAGTAAAGGCAGAGATCAATATTTTTAAAGCTAAATCCCATAAATCTGAGATCAATATTGGTTTTAAATAAATCCCGTGAATCTGAGATAAATTTTAACAAAAAGAATGTTTTATCAGAATAATTAACCAAATTAAAATGTTTATATTCAATTATTTGCCAGCAGCTTATTAAAAACATTTATATTTAATAAAAGTTCTATGGTGGAATGATTGAGGTTGAAATTATTGAAGGGACGTTGGGACCGAAGGCAGACACTTGTGATCTCCACCTGCCCATTTATTCATTCAATAAATATGATTTTTAAAATAGGCTGTTAGGTAGGTGCATGCCTTCCTCACCTTCTTAACTCTCCGCCGCTTCAACCATGGGGTTTCAATGCAAACGGTATTTTATTTAGACAGGTCACTATATCAGTCATACTTTTTTATTTAAATTAATAATTAAATATATTTTATTATTTATTTAGAAATCATTTTTATATAATTTTATTACGTTTCCTAAGCAATTAAGAAACTATAAAAGTCAACTTTCTGGTTAACTCCATAAAAATAGCATTTGCTCTTTTAATGTTCCAATAATCCTCTTCAAACCTGGTTGTTAACATATTGTTAAAAGCTTTCCCTGCTGGTTAACATATTGGTAAAATATTTCCTCATGAAATGCTTGTACTCCTCCAATCTCATTAGAATATTAGTGAGATGGCCTCATGCTTTAATCCTTCATGGCATATTTTAAGAATTAAAGAACTTCTTTCCCCATGTGTAATGCTTCTGCTTTTGCCATCACATTAGAATAATAGTGATTTGGTATTTCTTTCCTCATGGGGAATGCTTGTGTTCCTCCCATCTCATTAGAATAATAGTGATATACAAGCTGCAAGTGTAAATTAGGTACTAAATTAATATCAATTAAATATATACTAAGTATAAAATTGGTTAATTTTTAATAATATTTATGGGTTCATGCTAATTGTGTGTTTTTTAATAATATTATAATTTATAAAAATATTATAGTGTTATTTTTATAAAATGAAAATATGTCAGAAAAAAATTAAAAAGTATAATTAATTATATAAGTAAAAAAATTTTAAAAAATGATGAATTATAGTTTTATGAAAAATGAGTATATATTTATGATTTAGTTAGTAATATGTGTGGTTTTTAAGTTTTTTTTTCAAGGTTATAATGAGGGTTTATATCACATTAATGTAAAATAAAAGTTTATAGAGCGATTCTAAATCATCAATTTATATATACATATTAAAAAAAAATGAAAAAAGTTTTATTGTGCCCTAAAAAAGTTAATTATAAAGAACAAATATATGTTTCTTGTTACTTCAATGTAGTTAGAGTGATTGAAAGGAAAATTGTTGTCCTTCCTCTACGTGTTGATTGAAACCCAAAGAGGTGTTATATGGGGTTAAAGGTATATGACATGGCCTCAAAGTGGGGAATATATACAGTTAATTGTGCATGTAATGTGTAAATGTATATGTAAAAAGGACACCTAGTAATCAAGGGGCCACATGTGCAGTGTGTCAATAGGTATATATAGGGATCATGCACTCATTATTAAGAACATGTGATTTGTATATGTGAATGTAATTGGGTATTTGGAGAAGTTTATCTTGTTCTTTAAGGAGTTATTATGTAGCTTATATTTCTTATCTATATTGAAGTTGTGATTAATACTCACATTGGTGTAGATGGAGTGTACTTATGGCTTTTTATGTATTTGATCCATAACAAAAACCTACTTTGTGACATGCTTGCTCACTTCATGAGCCAATTGTTGATTATCAACCTAGCCTTGAGCCCTGGAAAATCCAGTTTACTCTAGGCACCATCATGTGTGTGTGTACACTTTTTTGCATAGATAAACTATTTGTAATTTCTTGTAATGTCTCATAAACCCATATTATTCATTACTTCAATTTTTGTTCTTATTGGAAATCTAGGTACATGGTCATGTGATAAGGTGGAATTGATTTTCCATTATATTTTTTTACATGTTTGAACACTGAAAACTTAGGTTGGACAAATATAGGGAGGGCTTCATGCTCAGTCCCATATGCCTCTTCATGATGATCCATTGTGGAATATTATCATAGTTGTTTAATTCCATTAGAATCTTCATTGGGTCAAATGGAACTAATCATGACCATTATTCACCATTTATAAGTTGTTCTTGGATTCTATCTAATAAAGTCAAATTAAAACTCTCCTTTTGCCTCCACATGCAAAGATCTCATTAGTTTAAATTCTAAAGAAAGCATTGTACAAAGGTCATAGAAATCAGTTTTTCAATGTTGTATTTTGTGCCCAAAACAAAGTTCATATGTGAAAATTAGCGTTAAACAGGTTTATCAATTATATCCACCTCAACGCCATATGTATGCCACATCACTTAGTATGGCTATGTTAGAAGGTTCAAAGGGAATATCAAAAACCTTGAGCTTGACCCTAATCCTCTAGATTATATTCAACACAAAAAGGAGGAAGACGGGTTTAGTTCTCTAACACTAGTTAATTTTTTCCATAGCTTGAGCATGCTAGTGGATTGAGGGATAACATAATAAATGAGGAAAGGTGATTTATAGAAGATTATAGCAAACCAAAGTGTCCATTGGCTCCACAGTAAATTTGGATCTCTTTGTATTTTGCATTGTAATTTATTTTAACTAAAAAGGAAAAGCCTAATCCTTTATTTTGGTCAGAGTTTTTTTCCATACGTGTCTCTCCAAGGTAAAATATGGTGTCCATTATTCCCACGGTATCTTGTGTTTATCTTTTAGCTAAAACATTAATAAAAGTAAAAGAACTTCTCAATAGAGCATAGACTCATTATATTAGGTGTAATAGTTTAAAATCTATTGTGGCAAACTATTTTCTTGAATATAAAAGGTAGTAGGCATGGTTAAATGGCCATCAAAAGGTGTTTCATCTTAGCCATGCTTAAGACTCCAAGATTTGACACGTGTTTCATTAATGTCATAAACCATTATTTTTTATGAATTCAACTTCTTTCTTATTAACATGAGTAAATCTAAAGAAGTTGGGCTATTTAAGTCTATTGGACAAGGAGGTCCTCTAGCTCCAATGTTGTATAGCGTGGTAGTAAATGCCCTCAGTGATTTTGTCCTCAACTAAGTGTACCAGTGACTTATTAAAATTACCCTCTTTCATTTTTTTTTTTACTAGAATGGAAAATTTTGTATTACAAAATTGTTTAGCGTGATAATACAAAAAATAAGTTGTCACATAGTCTATAGTTCCTGGATTTAAGAGATATGTGGTTTGTATTTTTTGAATTTGTTACCGGAGAACCCACGGTATGATCGTTTTTATGCCAACGTTTCAAATCCCAAGTGGGATCCATCATCAGGACTAGAATGGTGATAGAAGATGAGCTGCCATAGATTAATAAATACTAATGAAGAAAAGAATCTTAGGATCAGCATATAGTCGGCTAGGAAATTTTATTTAATATTATTAATTAAATTGATTATTTTATTAATCAAATTAATTTAATTATTAATTGATTATTTTATTTTATTTTATTTTATTTAATAAATAAAAATAAATAAAATAAATATTAACATTTTTGTTTAATTAAAATAAAATTGTTAATAATTTAATTTATTATTCTAATTTTGTTAATTAAATTAAAATGAATAAAATATTAGATTAATTATTTTAATTTTTATTAATAAATTTTACTAATTTAATTTTTATTCTTATTTTTATTTTAATAAAAAAAAATTGATTAATTTTAATATTAATCAATTATATTAATTTTTATAATATATTTTGATAATTATTACTAATTTAATTTTATTAACTTTTTATTAATATAATTTGATTAATTTTAATATTAATATAATTTTTACTAATTTATTTAATTTTATTAATTTTTATTATAATAATTTATTAATTTAATACTATGTTAATATTATTATTAATTTTTAATTTTACTTTTATTAATAATAAATAAATTTTTATTAAAACTAAAAACCTAATATTAATTGGTTTTAATTTATAATTAATTATGGTTAAATATGGATTATTAATATGATAATTAACATATTAATTAATAAATAGAACCTTATTTAATAATTAATATGACTAATTATAATTAATTAATATGAAGGTTAATATATTAATTAATATATGAATTTTAAGGTTAATTATTATAAGAATGTTAATTTTAAAATAGGGTTATTGAAATATTTTACCTGCTTACCTGTTTTACCTGGGATGAGCTTTGCGATCTTGATCCCTTGAACAAGGGAAGCCAGCTCCCACTAATCTCCATACCATTGTCTCTGTTCAGATTATGGGGATGCTTGATAATTTCAAGTGCTTCTCTGATCTTTCGTCTCTGCTGGTTCTCTTCTCTTGCGATAATTGATGCGTTTTCCAGGCAAATATGGTGCTTCGTCTTTGCAGAGTGCTCTGCCAATGCTGAAGTACGAGATCTTTCATTCTTAATATCAGCGCCATGTTCCTTAAGTCTTGTCCGGAGAGAGCGACCTGTTTCACCAATGTAGCTTTTTCCACATGAACACTCTATTTTGTAGACTCCTTTTAGCTGATGCTTGTCAATGTCATCTTTTACAGACTTCAAACCTTGCCTAATAGTTCCAGGGGCTGAGAAATGAGTGATGATGTTTTTCTTCTTTAGGATTTTAGCGATTTTGTCTGTAACTCCATGGATATAAGGTAGAAAGACTTTACCACACTGAGGCTGCTCTTGGGTCTTAGGTTCATGAGATAACAACTTCCTTTCGGCCTTCTCTATGGCTCTTTTAATCTCTTGTTCTTTGTAGCCTATGCTCTTGAAGGTTGAAACCAGATGCTCCTTTTCTTCGTTCACATGCTCTGAGTCAGAAATTCGAAGGGCTCTGATGGCAAGGGTGTTTAGAACCCCAAACTTCTAGGCTGGGTGATGGTGGGATTCAGCATGGAGGTAGCTTTCTATGTGGGTTGACTTCCTGAAAACTTTATGACCTAAAGAGCCATCCTCTTTTCTGATGATTAGAACGTCTAAAAATGGTATGCTCATGTTTTCCTCAAGTTCCATAGTAAATTTTATTTCTGGAGAGATAGAATTTAGGTGAATGAAAAACTTTTCAAGCTCTGGTTTACCATTAGTCCATTTTATATTTGTGTCGTCGACAAATCGCTTCCACCACGCTGGTTTTAAAGGATAAGATTCAAGGGCCTTCTTTTCAAAGTATTCCATGTATAGGTTGGCCACGATCGGCGAAAGGGGTGATCCCATTGCCACACCAGATGTCTGCTCATAAAATATTCCTTGGAAAGTGAACATAGTTGACCTCAAGCAGACTTCATCCAATTTTGCAGTCTCAGGATCGGTAACATCTTTTATAACTTGAATGGCTTCATCAAGAGGAATCTTGGTGAATAATGATACTACGTCAAAGCTCACAAGAATGTCATCACGTTCCATCTTCTCATTTTTAATAAGGTTCACAAAACTGTGGGAGTCTTTGATGAAGGAAACAGTATTTCCGACAAGTGGCTTAAGAATCTTAGCAACATACTTAGCGAGTTCATAGGTTGGGGAACCAATAGTATTCACAATTGGTCTAAGAGGCACTCCTTCTTTATGGATCTTGGGTAATCCATAAATTCTTGGGATAGTTTCACAAGAAGGGATTAGTTTCTTCTTCAATTTATCGTCAAGGCTGGACTCTGAGATGATCTTTTTTACCTCTTTCATAATTTTGGGAATGGGATTATTGTTCAGCTTCTTATAACTGCCACAATTTAGGTGTTCATTCATTTTGCAAACATAGTCTTCGTTATCCAATATAACTGTTGCTCCTCCTTTATCTGCCTTAAGAACCACGATCTTGTCATTGTTCCGCAAGGATTTGAAGGCTCTTTGCTCTTCTTTACTTAAGTTGCTTTTGGGAGTTTTGGCTTTCCTCATAATGAGAGAGAATTCCTGTCTTAATGATTCTTTGTCTATAGTTGAAAAACTAAGAAAAATATTTAAAGATTGTTATGCAAAGAATAAAATTATCCTTTGTAAAGGATTTCCACAAGCTTTTGCTAGTGCAAATCCTGAAAAATACTCCTAGAGCTAGTTTTACTTTGCAAAACATAAAGAAAAATTATAATTAACGAAAAACATGACTATTGTAGGGTTCATACTTACCAACATGAGATGGATGTGATTCATATATTTCCATGTCCATGTATTTCATGAATTTGATGGACAAATTCTTCTTCTTTGAGTTCTCGTGGAGCTAATACCATGATCTGGATTTAAACAGAAATGCAACAAATTACAGATATAACCATAAATAGAGAGGTGCAGCAAAAATAACACTTCATTTCATTCATATCAAATACTGAAATATGCTTACAAATAGAATGGAAATAAGGCTAGATCAAGCGATGGTAACTTATCTCTAAGAAGAGATGTGGCAGTTACATGCCTCTGAACCCAGTTACAATGAGGCTCAAGGTATTTTTTATTATTGAACAATAAAAGAAAACCCTAAACAACCAAAACCCTAACCCAAGGAGATGTAATACCAAGATTTTATGGGCCCCGTTGGGGTTAGTTGGGCAGCCAACTTCCCGGGGTTGTAACTTGGTCATATTATCTTTGTTTGACGCATATGATACCTTGTTGGAAATATCTCTCTGAAGACTACAATTGTTGACTTGATTTCCATAGAAATCCACCAACAATTGTAATCCTCAAAGAGATCTTTCCAACGAGGTATCATACGTGTCAAATGGAGATAATATGACCAAGTTACAACCCCGGGAAGTTGGCTGCCCAACTAACCCCAACGGGGCCCATAAACTCTTGGTGTTACATCTCCTCAGGTTAGGGTTTTGGTTGTTTAGGGTTTTCTCTTTTTGTTCAATAATAAAAAGGCCCTTGAGCCTGATTGTAATTGGGTTCAGAGGCATGTAGCCACCACATCTCTTATGAGAGATAAGCTACCATTGCCCTTGCTAGTCTTATTTCCATTATGTTTGTAAGCATATTTCAGTATTTGATATTAATGAAATGAAGTGTTATTTATGTTTCATCTCAGTATTTATGGTTATATCATGTAATTTGTTTTGTTCATAATATGACCAAGTTACGACCCTGGGAAGTTGGCTACCCAACGGGGCCCATAAACTTTTGGTGTTACATCTCCTAAGGTTAGGGTTTTGGTTGTTTAGGGTTTTCTCTTATTGTTCAATAATAAAAATGCCCTTGAGCCTCATTGTAACTAGGTTCAGAGGCATGTAGCTACCACATCTCTTCTCAGATAAAAGCTACCATCGCCCGAGCTAGTCTTATTTCCATTCTGTTTGTAAGCATATTTTAGTATTTGATATTAATGAAATGAAGTGTTATTTTTGCTACATCTCTGTATTTATGGCTATATATGTAATTTGTTGTGTTCATGTTTAAATCTGGATCAGTGGTATCAGAGTGGTATGCTCTTTCTCTGTTTTTATTTGCATGTCCCCAACGAGGTTGGGATATAAGGAGTTAGGGCTCGATCTGGTTGAACCTTTACAAGATTAGCCTTGCAAAACCCGACGGCTACCCATGAGGGAAGAAAAGAAAGACGAGGGAGCAGGAGATCCTATCAAAATACTGCTCAAGGAGGCCCTCGAGAAACAAAGGAATGCGATGATGGATAAATTTTCCCAGATTCTTCAACGGTTGCCCACCGGTCACGCATTCACATCCAGCAACCACTCTGGAGGCTCCACACCTTTTAAGGTACAAGTAAACCTTGGCATTCCCATATTTGAGGGCCAAATAGATGCAGACGTCATAGATAAATGGTTAAATCTGCTAGAAGGATATTTTTGTGTTCATGATTTTTCTAGCCGGGAAAAGATTAATTTTTCTCTTCTCAAAGTCACCCCCCACATCAAGGACTGGTAGGAAACCTACTATGAGCAAAAGGATGAAAGAACGACCTCACTGTTTTAGCCTCTCCCACTTGGAATTTGTTCTGGGATGCCATCAAGGAGCAGTACTACCTTATCGAGCGCTATGAGGACAAATAAATAAAGTGGACCACGTTGCGGCAAAGAGGGGACCAAGATGTGTCGGAGTTTACCAATGTTTTTCATACCCTTCGTATGAAGTTGGGTATCAAGGATTTTGAGAAACATTTGGTACTCAAGTACCGTGACTACCTACACAAATACATCCAGGACGAGATGGAGTTCCTGGACATTTCCTTGCTCGGCACGGTCTACCTATATGTCGTCAAGATCGAGCAAAAGTTTAAACAAAATAAGCGAGACTTTGGATCTGCGAATCTGAAGCAAGGGAAAGGTACTGCCAAACCGTAGAACAAAGGACAAAGCCAAGGCGGGATGGCCTAGGACAACCCGCCAAATCCACAAGAAAAGGACAACACTATGAAGCTGAAGAAGGACACGGGAAAGTGGTGTGATTTCCATAAGATCTCCACTCATAACACAAGTGAGTGTTAGGCCAAGCAATCACTAGTGGCCGAGATGAAGGCTTTAGAATCATATGCATGTTCCAACTCTGAGTCAGAACCTAACAAGAGGAATGACAAAGGGAAGCAGATTATCGATGCAGAGCCCAACGCCATCGTTTCCACCACGAAGATCCAGAAGGAGGAACCCAAAGATCCAGAGGAGGAGGAGCGTCTCTTCCACTCCCAACGCACAACACACCCACAACTGTACACCATCAAGTGGCTTCACCAAGGATGGGATCTTTTCGTGTGCCAGTAGTGTTGCCTTCCATACAACATCAAGCCCTTCACGGATGAGGTATTATGTGACGTTGCTCCCCTTGATGTTTGTGATGTATTATTAGGCCAACCATACTTGCGGAAGCGACATGTTGTGTATAATCAAGGCCTCGCGTTGTTATTGTTAACTTGGGAAATAAGTTGTACAGGATACCGAAGGTAGAACTGCCTACCGCCATCTCTCTGGTTACTGTAAAACAGTGCAGTAAGCTCATTTCCAAAACCAGGAAATTATTTTTCTTGATGATACTCCCTCGGGAAAAGAAGAAGACAATGGCCACGACCTCCAAACAGGGACCCTCCGAACGACAACAATAGATGGACAAGGTCGTGGAGGAGTATGAGGACATCTACACCTCCCCTTCAGGGGTGCCTCTACATTGTCAGGTTAAGCACTCCATCGATCTGACCAGAGGTGCATCGTTGCCCAATGGAACAATCTATCGACACTCCGTTCTGGAGAACGATGAAATCAAGAGGTAGATTTAGGAGTTGTTGCAGAAAGGTCACATCTGGCCGAGTTCATCGCCTTCTGGGAGCCCGATCATGTTAGTATAGAAGAAGGATGGGACTTGGAGATTCTGTATTGACTATCGGGTGCTGAACAAGATCATTGTTCAGAATAGCTACCCGATCCCACTGATTGATGATCTTCTGGACCAACTCAAGGGGGGGAATATTTTAGCAAGATCGACTTGAAGTCTAGATATCACCAGGTACTAATCAAACCCTCCGATGTGTGGAAGACTGCCTTCGAAGCCAAGGAAGGCCTTTTCGAATAGTAGGTTATGCCTTTTGGGTTGACAAATGCTCCTGCAAGCTTCATGAGGCTGATGGATGACATATTCCGACCATTCACCAACTCATTTGTAGTGGTATACTTGGATGACATCCTAATCTTCAGCCAGAGTTGGGAAGAGCACCTCCACCACATCCGACAGGTTCTCCAAACACTATGGCAACACAATTTGTGTGCCAATTTGGAGAAATACACTTTTGGCATGACCCAGGTTCAACATATGGGATACATTATTGATGAACAGGGGGTGCATGTGGATCTAGCCAAGATCCAAGTCATTCAGGATTAGCTAGGCCCAACCACTCTGACAAAGCTTCACAACTTTCTGGGTCTTGCCAATTTCTACTGCAAGTTCATGTTGGGGTTCTTTCATATCACTTGGCCCTTGAGTCAAGTCACCAAGGGAGGAGCGAAAGCAAAATTCTTTTGGTCTAAATCTCAACAGAAGGCATTCACAGAGTTGAAACATCGTCTCTCCTCTACACCAGTGCTCACATTACCAGTCTTGCAACAACCATTTCAGATCGAGACAGATGCCTTTGACTATGCTACTGGGATAGACCTTACTCAACAAGGGCATCCAATGGCACATCATAGTGAGACACTTTCAAACATAGTCTGAAAGTATCCCACTTATGAGAAAGAGATGTATTCCATTGTGCAGGCCTGCCGACAATGGAAGCATTACATTTTTGGGAAGGAAACGGTTATCCACACATACCACTGACCCCTGCAATTCATACCGACGCAAGGGAAGTTGCAGAATGATCGCCATCAGAAGTGATCTACATACCTACAACAGTTCCATTTGAATATCAAATACAAGAAGGGCAGCACCAATAATGTTGCATACTGCCTCAATCGACCACCGATCATGGCATTAACCATTGTGCTCAACTCTTGTGGGCACGAGATTTCTTATTGGCCACTTCTCTACAAAAGCAACCCAGAATTTGGCCACACATACCATACGCTCTTGGAGGGTTAGCAAGTTCTAGATTTTCACCTCCAGGATGCTCTATTATGCCACCTGGGGCACCTTTTTGTTCCTTCAAGCGAGCGTGCCAAGATGACTTGGGAAGCGCACTAAAATCGGGTCGCTGGGCATTTCGGGTTCGAGAAAACGGTGGCAGTACTGCATAAGTATTTCTATTGGTTGAATTTTCGACAGGATGTCGAGAAGTACATTAGATCCTGCACTGACTGCGTCATTGCCAATCCGACCATCAAGAAGCAAGGCCTCTTTACTCCACTGCCTACCCCTAGTTGACCTTGGGAATCCATCTCCATGGATTACATGTCAAGCCTTCCTTCTACTAAGCATGGCAACGACTGTGTTTTTGTGGTCTTCGACAAATTTTTGAAGATGGTCATTATGGCAGCTTGTAAGAAGAATATCACAACAGAAGCCACTACTAAACTCTTCTTTGAACGAGTGTGGGTACACTTTGGGATCCCACAGTCTATCATCTCATATCGGGACAGCAGGTTCCTCAATACATTTTGGTCCAGTCTCTGGTCAATGTTGGACACTAAGATCACTAAGTCCACAGCTTTCCATCCCCAAACTGATGGTCAGACGGAGGTTGTCAATAAGATGATCATACACATTTTGCGCATGTACAACTCGAAGCATCCACGCACATGGGATGAGAGCCTCCCCTATGTGTAGCACAACTATAACCGGGTGTTAGGAAACCAGCTCACAAAAAGATAGAAAAGATAGATCAACACCTTAGAATTCAACCTCTTCAAGGGGGCAACCTCCTTTACATTACACAAATGAACAA